>JAJJMC010000896.1:999478-1055958 GCA_023531435.1 Papaver californicum | reverse complement strand
TATGTATTACCAGTAGTATGTGACTTTTGTGGATTTTGTAGTTAACTTGTTTGTTGTGTTTTTTGTTTGTGTTTTCTGTTGGTTGGTTTCAGAAAAAATGGCCAACTACCATTATTCTGCTTATAACTCCACCTCCAATTGATGAAGATGGCCGTATTAGGTAACTATGATTTATATCATTAACATCTAATTTATCTTTTATTGGGTTTATCATGGAAGTTGAGATGCTAAATGAGAGAAACATTAAATTGCTTTTTGGCTGCTTAGTTTGTTTATTCTTGTAATTCTGTATAGCAATTATGTAGGAGGGAGGATCCGTTGACAAGCTTAGTACTCTTTGTTGGTAAATTATGACAAGAATATTTTATTTTCTAGACATCCTTTTGGAGATAATCCATCAGGTCTGCCGGAAAGGACGAATGAGGCTGCGGGTGCTTATGCTAAGGCATGTGTGGAGGTTGTTGATGAATGTGGAGTGATTGGAGTGGATTTATGGACTAAAATGCAACAATGCCCTAACTGGGAGAAATCTTGTCTCAGGTAACTCTTGCTTGTTTGTTGTTATGCTATCCTTCGGTGAAATCCTTGGACACACCAAAACCACATGTTTTGAATATTTAGCATCACTAGCTGAGCTAAAACAATTGATTGCGTAGAGGTGCTTAAGTATTTAGCTTTGATTAGTTACAGCTAATTCAATCTATTCCGCAGAGGTGATGTTTATGTATAAGATGCGTTGATGGTTGGGTTGTTGTATTGTATATCGCAGACCAATATACTATGGTACTTGATGTTGATTCTAATGCATCTTGTCGTATTCCTCTAAGGTGGGGGTGCACTATGTTCTGTTTAGTATTTTTCCAAGATAAGTTTGGCGGTATAATTTGACCACCTTTGGTTCCTGAGAAGTGTCCTTACCCTAACCAAGGTTTTCCTGACTTTCATAGGGGAGTTTTAGACCGTAGTCAAACCACCAGTATACTTTTACTTTTATTATATCCTTTCTATTCTGTAAGTGTGCTGTCATGTTCTTTGTTACCCAATGCCGCTTATTAGACGTTTATTACCATCTACTTATTGGAGTAACTACTACACTAGTTCGCTGATTTTTGGCTAGCTTAACCTACTAATTTTTCTAGATCCATCTCAAAATCTACAACACCCTTTTTTAGCTTCCACAATTAAGATGGCGAAGTGTGGCCCCCTTCATGTTTTCAACCTCCCATGATGTGTAATCAGTTAGCATTTGAATCCTTTTCCTTTTATTTATTTTTGTTTCAGTGATATTCCAGCAGTCCCAAATAATGTTTTTGAACTTATTGGACTACATTTTCGACTTCTGAGTAGCTAGTACTTCTTTTGAGTTCAAAGTGCCAGGTGTAACCATAAATAGATGTTGGTATTGGCTGATAATTCTATTTGCTGGAACTGCAGTGATGGCTTACACCTAACACCAAATGGGAACAAAGTTGTATACGAGGAAGTGATTGAAAAGCTTACAAAGGAAGGGTTAAATGTTGAAACTTTATCAGCAGATCTCCCTCTCCTATCTCAGATTAATCCTTGTGATCCCTTGAAAGCATTCCAGAACTGAGAGATTCCCGAATTATCCACATTATTTATACCAGGGCACTCTTTTAGTTACTTACACAAATTACCAATTAAGAGGCAACACATATATGTAGTGGTAATTAATACAAAGTCTGCTGCTTTCTCCGTCTTTGTTGTTTTGATCATTGAAATGAATCAAATGATGCTTTTGTTCTCTTTTACTCTGTTAATTCTTTTGGTTGTGTGCTGCAACATTGAAAGTTGGAGTGTGATCCTATAAATCTTCCTTCTGCATCACTTGGTTTTAACTTGATTGGGCTTAATGATCATAGGTTTAGAAAAGTAGCCAATTCATGATCGATATGAACCAACATTATGACTATGAAATTTGGATTAAATAATCCATTTCAGTCTTGTTAGTGGGAATATAATGTTTATAAACACTTGAAAATCAGATATTGCTTGTTTGAATGGCTCGTCAAGATGTGCGAGAAAAGGAACTGATCTGTGTGGCCATACCGGATTACCTTGAACGATGCTCAGAGACAAGTTTAAAAATTTCGATGGTTGATTTTTGTCACCCGCCTTGTGTGGTCAAACTGTAGGAACAAAATCAGTCTACCTGCACTCATGTTGCCTTTCCAATTCCTAGGATTAAGATTTAAGATTACTTCACAGGTACTCTCATAAGAAACATTACTTCCACCAGCCCAACTCCAACTGAGCTTAGTTTATCCCACCTAAGGTTAGTTTCTTTATTTGGAGTGCTGTACATCGTAGACTAAACACTAAAGATGTATTGCATCGAGAGGTTGTTATGCTATGTAATCATGTGTGTGCTGTGGGAACAACGAGGAGTTGAATGACCACCTCTTTTTTTTTGCACCAAAAGGTGGCTCACAGGGTTGGTTTTCTCTTGTGCCAGCAGATGGCTGGGAATGAGTCTTCCGTGAATCAATGCTTGCTAAGTTGATGTAGCTTAGTGTTGGAATTCAGGTGGGATATCTAGTATCCATAAAGCAGTATGGCAGTTAATTGCTGATGCTGTTACTTGGGTCTTATGAAGGGAAATAGTCGGATTTTTGAAAAAAAATATTCCTTTAAAATTAATATCGCTAGAGGTTTAGAAGCGAGAAAGTTGGTGTTAGATCAGACAGTGGTAGAACTAAATATTAATATCGAGCGGGTTAATTTTTTTCTATATATATAAACATGTAAATTTTAGTGGATTAAATGTTAAATTTAAGGTCGGCTAAATACAAAAAATAAAATAAAATTTAACCTTTTTTATGGGAGAGTAGAGGGTACGGGCTTACTTTGTAACTAAAAAAAAGCTTTCCTAAAAAAATAGACTAGTCTTGGGTGGAAAAATAAGAGAGGTCAGTTCATCTTACGCCAGCAGATGACTGGGCATGGGTCTTCGGTAAATCAATGCTTGATAAGTTGATGTAGCTTGGTGTTCGAACTCAGATGTGCTATCTAGTATCCGTAAACCAAGGATTAGTCAAACCTTGGTTTCGCCCATGAGTTTAGTTAATAACTAAAAGAAAGCTTAGTTTATCACATAACTTCTTCAGAAAATAGAACAATGTTGGGTGAAAAAATAGGGGAGGCCATGGTATGGTTTTATCTTACACTAGCAAATGGATGGGCATGAATCTTCCGTAAATCAATGTTTGATGAATTGATGTAGGTTGGTGTTTGAATCCAAGTGGGCGATCTACTATCCATAAAGCAGTACAACAGTTCATTGCTGCTGCTGGTACTTGGGTGGGGGTGGTGGTTCCGCCGATGAGTTTACTTTATAACTAAAAAAAAACTTAGCTTATCCCAACTTCCTCTGAAAATAAACTAGTCTTGGGTGGAAAAATAAGAGAGGTGGGGCATGATTATATCTTACACCAGCAGATGGATGGTTATGAGTCTTTCATAAATAAATGCTTGATTTAACTTGGTTTTGGAAGTCAAATGGGCTATCTAGCATCGGTAAAGAAGTATGATAGTTCATTACTGCTGCTAGTACTTGTTTTCTATGGAGGGAAATAAATAGTCGAATCTTTGATGAAAAAAATTCCTTTAAATCTGACATCGACATGGGTTTAGAAGCGACGAAGTTGGTGTTAGGTTAGTTTATAACTAAAAAAAAGCTTAGTTTATCCCATAACTTACCCAGAAAGTAGATTAATCGTGGGTGGAAAAATAATAAACGACCAAAGTTAGTCTATAAGAGGGTTTGATATTGATGTGAGTTCTAGAAAAGTGTTTTTCTATTATACTGTATTGTTATGCGTTGATGCAGCTTGGTGATGGAATTCAAGTGGTCTATCTAGTATCCTTTAAAACTGATGTCGACATGGGCTTAAAAGCGAGAAACTTGATGTTAGCTTAGATTATAACTAAAAAAAAGAAGAAAAGCTTAGTTTATTCCAGAAGTTACTCAAAATATAGATCAATCTTGGGTAGAAAAATAAGAGACAACCAAAATAAATCTACAGGAGAGTTTGGTATTTCTTGTGTAATACTGTATCATGAGGGGCTTGTCCTTATGATCTTTATAAATAAGACCTTTTATCCTACAAGCTAAGAGTTGAAACTTAATTAATAAGAAAAACCTATGGTATATTTTTTTAATATGTTATTATACTTTGTCATGTTTGAATGCGTTATCTAATTAAATAACAAGTGCTTTCATCAATTTAAGGCATGAGAAGATATAATAGAAGTCTATCTACCTAGAGCAACTAAGGTTCACAAGTTATTTCTTTTCTACCACTCTAGCTTGAATCAATTTAAGGTATGTACTTATATCTTCCTATTTCGTCTTTATGTTAGTGTCTCTAGATATAGAATATGTGATTCTAAGCATAAAATAAATATATCAACATAAAGTAATTAATCATGATTAGGAAAAGCATGTATTGTAGCTAATAAAGAAAAAATAAGTATGATTAAAGGCTCATATTATAAAAATTATCACCCAAAAACGCTCTAAAGCCGTTTTCCATACCAACTGCCGTGTCTTGGAGTATGGTTTTTTATTTGGTCTCTAGATGACTAGACCACAAAACTTGGTCCCTCATAGCAGTCGGCTTATGTTGGAGCAAGAACTACAATAAGCTACTCCCTCCGTTCCTAAAATATTGAGCTACTTATTTTAAAAGTTTATTTTGTAAGAATTGAGTTATTTCATTAAAAAAGACAATATTTTTAAATTGTCCTTTTAATTAATTATTATTAGTATGAACAATATGTATAATCTGATTGTCATTTTTATATTCGTTACGCAGGTGCTTTAAAATAGTTTCTAACGGTATAAAGTTTACAAATATTCGTAGCATAATTTGAGAGATATATAATTTTTAAGTTTTACTATTCTATTATCATAAGGGTATAATTGAAAAAAATACATAAAAATATCCCTCTCTATTTTTTACCTTAAAAATTATGTGAATTTAAAATAACTCAATATTTTAAAAACTGGGGAAGTATTACTTAAAGAAAAAAACGACATGACCTTTTCACATTACGATTACTACTTTTTTTTAGAAATTAGGGTGTTTTAGCGCATTAGATATCCAATATGGGTAAAATCACTAAATAAAATAAAATCACATAAAAATAAAGAAAATTGCATTAATTTTATCCATTCTTAAGTGAGATTATTAGGACTTTTGAGCTTAAGATTTTTACGAACTCTCATATTTGACATTACAACATGGGCTTTGTTGGAACTGCGCTAGAGATCGATCGGATTTTGGAATCGTTTCTTATCAAAATTCTGTTGCATGCTTGATGCATGGCGTTTTCAAATGCGATGGCCACAAACTTCCTACAACTCCTACTTTGAGAAAAAGAAAAAAAAAACTTTTCAAATTAAGAATTTCAAGAGATAAAATTAAATATAATTGCAAATGAGGTTCGTTTTGCCGACCAAATTTAAGGAGATATATATAGTGATAAAAAATAATGATGATTAAGACTCTTTGATTTCTTAATTAAGGTCAAACGTAAGATAAGATAAGCTTCATCCCTATAATATTATTATTTGCCAAATTGTTTGGGAGGTTTAAGGAGAATCAAGTATTCTATCCAAACTGTTAATGATATAATTAAGAATTGCCGTCTAACCGGTTCATAGAGAAATTAAGCTGGCATTTTACTAATTAAGTAAGATATTGATTGTACTAATGTTTGACTAGAACCTTAAAAGTGAAAATGAATTAATATATTGTGATTAACCGATTCAAAAAACATTGTGTGATCAGATATCAAGTGCTAAGTATCAAAATGTGATTTATTTTTTTATTTTGAAAATAACGAACAGAGCAAGAAAGAAAAAAAAAAAGAAAAGAAAAAGAGGATCCATGTACTTAGGATATGTGGTAAATGTCCGATTCAGATAAAGTGTACATTAAAAAATCCCATTTTGCTAAGCCCATTTTTTTTTTCACTTTGTACCTTCTGTCACGGTCCACCCATTTTCCCACATATTGGGTTGGCCCATGACAAGAGTCTAGGTCCATTGGAAGGACCTAGAAGATTAGAGAAGTCCACAACATGCTAGAATGTTCTTGTACGTATAATATTTTATTGTATATTCATGATAGTGGTAGAATACTCTAGAAGATGATGATTCTAGAACATATTCTAGAATCCTCCATTGTACACTATATAAGGTGGGGAGCTCATTTGCTCAAATCATCCACCAACAATCTCTTAAGCAATTGTAACATTCTTTCTCTTAATCAAATACTCTCTTCCACTTAAAATCTCTAAGTCTCTTCTCTCTTTTGTGATCTTTTAGGCTTACTTGAAGAGTTCAAGTGCCGCACGGTCTAGTCTAAATTCTTAGCCCGTGACAGTTGGTATCAGAGTGAAGCTTAAGACTCAAGGATGGCTGACGTTAATAGCAACAACAACACCATGGAGAAAGGTGTCAATGGTCAAGCCAAGAAAAGGGGCAAGTCCAAGGATACACAAACAAGTTTTGAGGCACGAATGTTACGTATGGAAAATCGAGTGAGCGACTTCCTTATACGCGCCGAAGAAGAGTTCCTAACGAAAGAGACTCTCGAAGGGTGGAAAGATACATTCGAGGAGGCCATAAGCAAGGCGGTGGATGGTATCAGAATGGACGTTGAAGCTCGGATCCAAGACGCAATGGATGATAGCGTAGAGGAGGTGAAGGCCAAATTGCTGTCAGTAGAGCAAGAGCTAGAAGCGGTGAAAGGAGAATTGGTATTGTGCAAAAGGGCTGCCATAAATCAAGCCATGCACGAGGGGCCAAGCAAACTCTCAAGAGAGGATGCTCCCAAGCCAACACCGTACAACGGAAAAAGAGACGCAAAGGAGATTGATACCTTCATATGGAGTTGCGAAAGGTATTTCGAGCATTTGGAAATGGAGGATGATGCAAGGAAGACAAAAAGAGCCACAGTGTTTCTCACGGAAAACGCTTTGGCATGGTGGAGACTTCGAAGCCAGGAAATTCAGCAAGGTATGGCTACTATCACTACTTGGTCAGATTTTAAAGCCGATCTTAAGAAATACTTTTACCCGGAGAATGCGGCTTACGAAGCTAGAACGAAGTTGAAGTATCTTCGTCAAACGGGCACAACCAAAGAATATACCGAAACGTATACAAACTTGTTGCTGGAGATACCCAATTTATCTGAAGAAGAGAAGCTCTTCAACTTCTTGTGCGGAGCAAAGCCGTGGGTAAAGCAAGAGTTGGATCGACGCCGCGTTCAAACTCTGACCGAAGCAATTGCCGTAGCCGAGACCTTGTTCGAAAGGCCAAGCTTCGAAGAAAGGGCGAAGCCCTCAAGGAGTACAAGCTCCGAAGATAGGAGAGCTTCAAGAGGCCACCATGCCAAAGGTGGGGAAGCAAGAGAAGATAGAGAAAAGCATACCTCAAAGAAATATCTTTCGTGGAAGGATAAAGCTCCCGAGCGTAAAGATAAAAGTAAGCCCTCTTTCTCTTACTTCTTATGTGAAGGAGACCACAAAGTCCTGGATTGCCCGAAGAAGGGTAAGCTTACGGCATTGATGGAGGATAGTGGATCCGACGAGGAACGAGACTCCGTGGTGAGTTCGCTCCAAAAGCTAAACAGTGTCCAAGCCAAGGCGGAGAAGTCCAAAGGCAAGGACAAGACACTGATGTTCGTAAACGTCCAAGTGAATGGGAAAACCTCCCGCGCCTTAGTAGATACGGGCGCTATGCACAACTTCGTGTCAAAGAAGGAAGTATTGCGGCTAGGCATGAAGTTCGCTAAAGGAGGAGGCACCGTGAAGGCAGTGAACTCGGATGCAAAGCCACTAGAAGGCGTGGACCAGTCGATTTCTCGGTGATCCCCATGGACGACTTCGACATGGTATTGGGCATGGAATTCATGTGTGCTCAACGGGCTACTCCAATGCCACCTTTCGACTCCTTGTGCATACTCGGAGACAAATCAGCTCACCTTATACCGGTGACTAAAGAGAAGAAGAAGACCACGGTGCTGTCGGCATTGCAACTTTCAAAAGGGTTCAAGAAAGGCGAAGTGACCTTCATAGCGACGATGAAGGAGGAGAAGCCAACAACCCAAGAGGAAGAAGTCCCAAAGGCCATAACGAAGGTTCTCGAAGAGTTCGGGGACGTGATGCCAAAAGAGCTTCCCAAGAAGTTGCCGCCACGAAGGGAGATCGATCGTGCGATCGAGCTAGAGCCAGGCGCTAAGCCTCCCGCAAAAGCACCCTATCGTATGTCTCCACCAGAGTTGGCTGAATTGAAGAAGCAACTCAAGGACTTGCTGGATGCGGGCTACATCCAGCCGTCTAAAGCACCATATGGAGCGCCGGTACTGTTCCAGAAGAAGAAGGATGGAGCAATGCGGTTATGCATCGACTACCGGGCTCTCAACAAGGTGACCATAAAGAACAAGTATCCAATACCGCTCATTGCAGACCTATTCGATCAACTTGGAGGGGCGAGGTACTTCTCAAAGTTGGACTTACGGTCGGGATACTACCAAGTGAGGATCGCGGAAGGCGACGAGCCAAAGACAGCATGCGTCACGAGGTATGGGGCTTACAAATTCCTTGTTATGCCTTTCGGTTTAACTAACGCTCCCTCTACTTTCTGCACATTGATGAACAAGATATTTCACCCATACTTGGAAAAGTTTGTGGTGGTCTATCTCGATGACATAGTGATCTATAACAAGACCTTGGAGGAGCACGAAAGCCACTTGCGGACTTTTTTCCAAGCACTAAAGGAAAACGACCTATACGTGAAGAAAGAGAATTGCTCCTTTGCCCAAGAAGAAGTCTTCTTCCTAGGTCACAAGGTCAGTAGCGGAAAGCTTATGATGGAAGAGGCCAAAGTCCGCGCCATCCAAGATTGGACATCCCCTACCAAAGTGCCGGAGTTGCGATCGTTCCTAGGCCTCATCAACTACTACCGAAGGTTTATCCTAGGATACTCGAGGAAGGCATCCCCGTTGACAGACTTGCTGAAGAAAGGGCGAGTTTGGGAATGGACGACCCGATGCCAAGAAGCATTCAAGGAGCTAAAACAGGCGGTGGTCGAAGAGCCAGTCTTGCAGATACCCAACCCGAGTCTCCCATTCGAGGTGCACACTGATGCTTCGGACTTTGCAATAGGAGGAGTGTTAATGCAAAATGGACACCCTATTGGGTTCGAAAGTCGAAAGCTGAACGATACCGAGAAGAAGTACACCGTTCAAGAGAAGGAGATGACGGCGGTAGTTCATTGTTTGCGAGTATGGAGACATTACCTTCTCGGATCAAAGTTCATAGTCAAGACGGACAACGTAGCGACGAGCTACTTCCAAATGCAAAAGAAGTTAAGCCCAAAGCAAGCTAGGTGGCAAGACTTCCTTGCGGAATTCGACTATGATCTCGAGTACAAGCCGGGCAAAGGGAAGGTGGTCGCAGATGCACTTAGCCAAAAAGAAGAGTTCGCCAATCTCACGCAAGCCAGCAGCACATTATTAGACCGTGTGAAGGAAGGGTTGAGCAAAGATCCAACGGCGAAGAATTTGATAGAGTTCACCAAAGCCGGGAAGACGAGGAAGTTTGGGATCGAGGATGACCTACTGTTCACCACGGGGAGAAGGGTTTATGTGCCGCGGTGGGACAACTTGCGAAGAGACATTATTAAGGAGTGCCACGATTCGCGGTGGGCAGGTCACCCCGGCAATCATCGCACACTAGCCCTTGTGCATGAGAAGTTCTTCTGGCCACAACTCCGTGACGACATAGAGGCCTATGTGCAGACATGTCTTGTGTGCCAGCAAGACAAGATTGTGCAAAAGTAGCTTGGCGGATTTTTAGAGCCGTTGCCTATTCCGGAGAGACCATGGGAGAGCGTCTCGATGGACTTCATCACATGATTACCCAAGTCGGAGGGGTTTGGCACAATTATGGTGGTGGTGGACAGGTTCACCAAGTATGCGACATTCGCAGCAGCCACACCCGGATGTACAACAGAGGAGGCAGCCAATCTCTTCTTCAAGAATGTGGTGAAGTATTGGGGAGTTCCGAAGAACATTGTGAGTGATCGAGACGTTCGCTTCACGGGAAAATTCTGGACGGAGCTCTTCAAGCTGATGGGTACCGAGCTGAACTTCTCAACAAGCTTCCACCCTCAATCCGATGGGCAAACCGAATGGGTGAATGCTTTGTTGGAGCTTTACATTAGGCACTATGTTAGTGCTAATCAGCTAGATTGGTCTAGGTTGCTCGATATAGCTCAATTCTCCTATAACTTACAACGTTCGGAGTCTACAGGGAAGAGCCCATTTGAGCTCGCAACCGGACAACAACCCTTGACGCCAAGTACCTTGGCCACTTCTTATGCAGGTGCTAGCCCCGGAGCATATAAGACCGTGAAGGATTGGCAGCAGCAAAGGGACTTAGCACACGCCCAATTGGTGAAAGCGGCCAAGAAGATGAAGAGGTGGGCCGATAAGAAGAGGCGACATGTGGAGTTCCAAGTTGGCGACATGGTATTTATAAAGCTTTTGCCCCAACAATTTAAGTACACCCGGCCTCTATACAAAGGCTTACTACGCAAGTACGAAAGGCCGTTCGAAGTACTAGCCAAAGTGGGCAAAGCTTCTTACCGAGTGGAGCTTCCATCAAAGATGAAAATCCATCCCGTCTTCCACGTTAGCAACTTGAAGGCATTCAACAAAGACGAGGAAGACGAGAGTCGGGGAGTATCAAGCCGCGCACCACCCATGATCGCAACTTCCTTCAACAAAGCTATAGACGAGATATTAGCCGAACGGATTGTTCGAAGGAAGGGTGTGCCACCTTGCAAAGAATACTTAGTGAAATGGAAGGATGCATCCATACAAGAAGGAACATGGGAGCCCGAAAACATCTCTATGGCAATTCAAGGATGCGATCGACCAATTTCACAATCAAGCTGCGACGAGGACGTCGCGAGAATAGGTAGGGGAGAATGTCACGGTCCACCCATTTTCCCACATATTGGGTTGGCCCATGACAAGAGTCTAGGTCCATTGGAAGGACCTAGAAGATTAGAGAAGTCCACAACATGCTAGAATGTTCTTGTACATATAATATTTTATTGTATATTCATGATAGTGGTAGAATACTCTAGAAGATGATGATTCTAGAACATATTCCAGAATCCTCCATTGTACACTATATAAGGTGGGGTGCTCAATTGCTCAAATCATCCACCAACAATCTCTTAAGCAATTGTAACATTCTCTCTCTTAATCAAATACTCTCTTCCACTTAAAATCTCTAAGTCTCTTCTCTCTTTTGTGATCTTTTAGGCTTACTTGAAGAGTTCAAGTGCCGCACGGTCTAGTCTAAATTCTTAGCCCGTGACACTTCGCTACTCTTCACTTCTAATATTCTTGACAAATTCTTTTATTCATGGTTTATTATTTTCCAAAGAAAACAGAGAAACAGAGATGTTATACCAACTCCTGAACCTCCAGTAAAGGTAAATTGGAGTCAGAATAGAATCGAGAAGTTGAGTTTACTCAGCCACTAAGAGTTGTGTTTAACCCCGGTATAACTTCTAGTCATATATATAATAATTAAGGACGGGATCACTAACAAAAACTGAGAGGTGGATGGTCAAAACTTATTACAGTGTACGAGTGGCTACCTAATGCGATCAAAGAAAGTGTCCGAAGATGTCGTTGGCTGTTTCTATTATATATCCCATAAAAATCATAGGACTCGACGTACATGTTCAAGAAGTAATATGATGCTTTTGGAGTACTACAAATACGTCCAGTTTCAAGAATTTTGAAATCGATAAGTTTGTTCAAGTTTTGGATTTAATTTTATTTTTCATCATAAATTAAGAATGTGCAAGATTTAAATTATGTCAATATTATTATAGGAATCACACCCCTGGATTTATACAAGCTTAGAGCAGTGACAGTGGGGTGGGATGCTCAAATGTTCAAATGAGATGGAAAAATGCTTAAAACCGAGCATTTTCCCATGCCGTCTCAAGTTGAACCGATCAGTTCAACTTGAGTCGGTCGACTTAAGCTTGGCAGATCGGCCTAGCCTCAGCCGACAATGTCTAGTTTATCAAACGGCTCTAATTATCCCATCTATAAATTCAACTTTTTCCATTTTCAAAATCACACCTTCTACACTTTTTATACCTAATCTCCAATGAATCTCTTTTAATTTTAAATTTTTTCGGTTAATTATTCATCAAAGTTTTCTCTACGAGTCTAAATCAGGGTAAAAAAATTCTCAAAAAAATGGCAAAGTCATCAGAAAAAAATGCTTCATCAGTTAAAGTTCTAGGTCCAAAATATAGTCAGGATGAAGATAAAGCTATTTGCAGAGATTATGTTTTTCTTACGCTTGATCCTATCAATTAATTGTGTTCAACTACAACATAACACGCTTTAGAGGAATATTTGGACTCAATTTTGTCGTGAAACTAAGAATCCAATAAATGGTGATGCAGGTGGTTTGTCAAGTCATTTTAATACAATCAACAAAGACATAAACAATTGGGTAGCTCTGATGATGCAAATTAATAATTGCAAAATGAGCGGTGAAACTAAAGTAGATATGGTAAGTCGTATTTGAATTTGTTTAATTGATATATAAAAAGTGTTATATAGAATTTTTTTAAACTTCAGCAACGTAAAACTTGAGAGGAATGGGAAAAAAACAAATAATACGAGTTTCAAATACGAAGCATGTTTCCAAATCCTTAAGAAGCTGAACCGATATAACCCTGATATATAGAATGGATATCAAGTACCAAACTAATCACCATACAAGACTACAAATGTTGCTCAACAACTTGGGTCTCCTTACCCTTATTCTTGTAAAAGTATCAACAAGCATTTCTGGTTTAGGTTCTCTTATATCAGTATCATAATCCAAGTAACCGAGGCCTATATCAAGATGTAACTTTCATTTCAGGTAATTTGTGCCATTTAGAGGTTTAATTCCAGCCAAATAACCTTGAACTTGTGCATGTATAACTTTTAATATACTCCATATGAATGATATAGATGCATTCAAATATAAAACGTTCTAAAACTTCAAGATGTTAATAATACTAGCATATAAAACTCCATATAGCTATAAATTATAACTAACAACAATTGTCATTGAAACTTCAAGATAACAAAAAATCATATTTCTGACTTGATATAACCACAACTTCACCTTTGGTAAACTTGTGATATACCAAAGTCAAACAAAAAACAAGACTTATCAGCCTATACATAGTACTCAACAAAACTTTTAAACCTTTGAGTCGAAAATACCTATAATTTATTATGTATAAGTAGATTATCTTGCTCCATTACAGATGTTATAAGTATGATTAACCTTTGGGTATCATCATATGGACAACATCTGAAATGCCATTTACGCAGTCTTTTCATAGCTAAATATGTAGTTTTTATCTGCTCCCAAAATATAACTTTGGAGGCATATAGAAATGATAAAAGACACATCAAAACTGCTACAAGGCTTCAAATAATACTTTAAATCATCTTTGTAATTAGACAACAATAAAACACATATACTACATGATTTGAATCTAATAAATTTATATCTTAACTAATATGTAAATTGCTGAAAATCAAAACATTCACCACAATAACTAAATCAAATAGTTGTAGAATATATTATACATATGGCTATGATATCAATGTTAGAATATCAGCCTTTAATCATGCTTATTTTTCATTTATTATCTATAATACATACTTTTCCTAATCATGGTTAATTACTTTATGCTGATATGTTTATTTCATGCTTAGGATCACATATTCTACATCTAGAAATACTAACATGAAGATAAATATGGAGATATAAGTACATACCTTAGATTGATTCAATCTAGAGTGGTTGAAAATAAATAACTTGTGAACCTTAGTTGCTCTAGGTAGGCAAACTTCCACTTCTATACTCTCTTCCCTTATATCGATGGAAACACTTGTTATTTAAATAAAAGATAAAAGAAATCCACTCCAAATTAAGTGGGACAAGTGTTATTCAACCTGCCATCATCAGTTGAAAAAACAGTCCCACAAGGTAAGATAATAATCAGTATGCCTTTCCAATTAGTTCGCAAAGGTACCTGATATTTATATAGCCTTAAACCAACAAAAACAATACATTAACTAAACCATAACTTCACTGATTAAGATTAACACTAATCCAAATTTATTAAACACAAAGCATAATTTATTACTAGACCAATATAAATTATAACAATAATAACTTAAAATAACCTGACAGTTTTTTTTTTATTTATAAAACATGCCATAAAATAAAAAATTCTAAAATTAACAACATAAGCTGATAGACTTTGAGCATGAAGCCAACCAGCAGCGTCAATTTTTTATTTGTTCAAATAATAAAAAAAATAGGTCTAGGAGTTTTGAGGCAAGATAACATGTCATTCGTATTGGTTCTGAATGCAAATGCTATGGATGCCTTGTTTGCCTTCTTGGTAAAAAATTTTAAACACTTTTTCTTAATATGCCTAATGGCTGATGGGTTCCCAAATAAATTCTTTAATGTCTTTTTAAGAGGATTTTGTTTGGGGTTATTTAACGGTCGATATCCAATAAATATTCAATATATCAATTTGGTACCTAACATTTAAAATATTAAAGGATAATATCTTGACTATCTGATGGATGTTAAAGTCCAAATTTAACCCAGTTAATTTTAATTTTTTAATTAATAATAAACAATATTTTTACGTATTTATCCCTATACTTTTAGTTATGCTCAGGAGAAACTTATCTAAAACAAATCTCAAACGTATGAATTAAACGCCATCGAGAACTAAAAGAACAATAGATTCAGGGGTTGAATCCTTTTGATTACTAGACTAGATTAGGGTTTTCAAAACATAAGCAGCAATAATATTTAGGAATCAGGGAAGGACTTGAGTTGCTGCCATTGATTTTTTTTAAGATGAAAGAAGGAAATTAATGGGAGTCGAAGAATCAGCGAACGTATAGGAGATTTGGGTTTACACTCAAACTTGGTCCGTGTAGAATTTTCTAATTTGGAGCAGGGATATTCATCAGGTTCAATAGAGTTCAATAAGGTCCGGCAATATTCAACTGGGATTTCAATTAGGGTTCAGAATGGGATTACTTGGGGTTTAATAAGGTTTCAATTGGTGTTTTTTGGGGTTTCAATTACGATTAATAATGATAACAAGGTTCAGTTGGGCTCAATTAAGCTTCATAAAAGGTTGGGTTTATAATAGCACTTTGGGGAAGAAGATGAACTAGAGGTATACTTGTTTCTGGGCTGAACTCCGGAGTTATTACTTTGGGTAAAATTAATAATTGATGACGATGATTATTTCTATTTAATTGGTGTCAGAACTATTCCTTCCTTAGTTGATTAAAGTATGCTTCCCTTAACTCTGAATTCCCTGCACAAACCCAAATTATTCCTTAGAATTAGGTAGATTTGTACATATTGGACTCCTAGTTCCAAGCCATGGCTATGCTGATTTTTGTTGTTCCATAAGGTGGCATTGCCCAGTGTGGAATGTGTTCACCATTGTTCCAGTTTGGTTTTGTAAAATGTTGTTGTATGAGGTCTTAGATTCCCAATTGTCCCTCAAGAATTGTTTTACTTTTGCAAAGGTTTCCATGACCCAGGCTCTCAATTTTCAAACCGATTACATATTCTTATTTTCTTTTCTAGCATATATCTTCTTTTTTCTCTTCTATTCTTTTTTATCAAATAATATATATTATAAAAAAATACGGTGTTTGTCCAGGGGCTAGAAAAAGCTATCAGATGACCAGGAATGATTTAGGGGTCTCATAGACGCTCAATATCGTCCAGATTGGTTTTTTTCATCCTACGACAATTAAATTTCGGTTAATGTCACGTGGGTGGGCGTGGGTGAACGAAAAAGGGGGAGGGTGACACTTTGGGTTGTCTAAGAAAATCAAAATATCCACGTTGTTCCTGGTTGTTGGATCTCGAGCCCTAAAACAGTCTCACATAAAAGATATTTTTTCTGAAACTGTTTTATGCTTTTGGATCATTCTCTTCCCCTCTCCTCTCTGAAATACCCGAGGTTGATATTTAAGGTTGTTTTTCGTTTTTGTTTCGAATTACTAGGGGTTTTAACAAGGTTTGTAAGAGTTTAAGGTCTTAGGTTTAGGTAGGGTTTTTTACCTCTCACTCTGAGCTATCAACGGTTTTAATAAGAATCTTTGAAAGATCGTTGTGCTGAAAAAATCTTCGAATCCAAATCAGAGGTCAGTTATCTTCCTACGAGTTTGTATGATTATATGATTTTGATTTGTTTGTTTCTACAGTTTCAGATTTTCTTGAATTCTATCAATTTTATTGAAGCATTCAAGAATTATGTTTGGTTTGTGCTCAATAGCTAGATTGATTCATTCACTTTTCCATGTTGGCATTTGAGTAACATAACCCTTTTATTCGTGTTGGTGTCTAATCTATTTTATCTATTATTAGGATGGTGAGTGACTATGTTGTGGAGACAATTAGAGATGGGCTTACAAAATTCGACTTAGATATGACATTCAGTTTTTACTCTCTTCATTACTGTTTTGGGTATGACTTAGAAAATTGCATGTTGAGTTTTTATTTATTTTGTTAAGGTTTTCTTATTTTAGGTTATATGGTTTGTTTTACTTCTATATATGATAGCAAATTCCAGCCCAAAGTTACAAGGGAACTCTGGATTAATTCACAATAGATTAAGAAATCTGAGCTTTCGTCCACCCATTCTTCTGAATATAATCTTAAAGATTGAATGCATTATGGGTCGTGTTGCTTAAGCTGAAATTTGATTGGTGTAAATATATGATTAGAAAAAAAAATGAAACCATGAGCTTTGAAGGTTAGATAATACTTGATGATTCTCTATCATTTCTATCATTCAGTCAGATACTGCCGAAAGTTTCTAACTTGGTTTTTTCCTTCTTCATTTACTTAGAATTTGTTACCCTCTACAAGTTCTATCATGTGCAATTTCATTTACATAACTTTCGCATGAATTGCCACTGCAATAATATCTGGAGTCAGTGTGACAGGTTTTTTGTAAAACACGTAGTGTTGCTAAAAAACTGAAGACATTACCAGGATTGAACCCCAGAGAAATAACAAGTCACAAAAGTTGCAAAAGAAACCAATATAGGTGAGATCCAAAAAAGAAATGTATTATATCCTTTCATTCTGAGTAGCTTCCAAGAACTCGACCTCTTCTGTCCTTAGTCTATCTATAAAAGATTTGAAATACATCTCCCAAGCATAAAGCTTTAAAACCTTGATGTCAAGAATAGCTTCTGATATTGTCTTTGCACTATTATAAGCTTACTTTGAAATTTATGTTGAAATTTGGCCAAGGGAGTATTGTATAACACAGAGAGTACTACAACAACTAAGGCTGCAAGAGATGCAACCCTTACTGCATGGAAAAGAATTGTTAATCCAAAACATGTTTGAAGGCATGTTGCCCATGTTTAATGCAACCAAAAAGGGAATTCCCCAACTCGATTAAAATCTACGGTAAAATAGTTGATTATTTCACCAGCTGAAAGCTTTGTCTTAACATCATTAGAAACTCTGAGTTATTTCTTATAAATAGATGCTAAGAGCAAAGACCTCACTTCAAGTCCCATTGATCTACATTCAAAAGTACCACTGCCTATGTGATAGGGACTCAAATAAATTTTCTGAAGAGTAGTAGATACTTTTTGCATTGTTCACCAAGGGTTTTTAAAAGAGTTGTTCTGTAAAACATAGTGTTTTCGACGGATTTTTTTTTCCCTTAAATGTGAAATGATTGTTCAGTAGAATGATTCATATATTGGTGGTTCCTCTTTACTAAATTTTGAATTTAATTCTGGTAGGTCATACATTTTTCTTCTTCTGCATCCACTAGTGCTGAACACTATATAATTAGGTGGTGGTGGATGTGCAGATAATGTAGGAGGTCCAAAAGTTTGTGGTGCGCAAGAACAGGTTACATAGGAAGTCAGCGAGACAAAGTTGCTAGCTTTTGGTGGTATTATGTATGGAAAAGTAAGATTAGCGAAACTATGTCAGCATTACGAGGTTAAGTGTGTAAAAATTTGCTAACGATTTTCCCCAAATTATACAGGAATGTAAGAGTGAAAGTCACATATTGGGGAGACGGCTCACTACTTGCGGATTGTAAAGTTAAAGAGTATATGAATAGCCAGTCGGCCATCGTAGTCGTGGTTGCTCGACTAATACCAACATTTAAAAAAAGAACTTTCACTTACTTTTTTGCAGGGAAGTACACATTATCGTCTACGAATGCTACCAAGCTATATTTTAATCTTGATGTGGATGAACTTCAAGGAATACAAGAGAGAGGTAGACTATTTTTATAATCCTATTATGCATCAAGCATTTGTAGTAGTAAAAGTTGTGTGTTTTCCACTTATGTATTTTGAATTTTTTGAGTGTTACATAGTCTTTAATAGTCTTTAATATTCTGTAGTTTGTTATACTCTGCCTTTGGTCTACTAAGGCATGTGTATGGCAGGCCTTAGCCAAATGTATCTTCCAGGCTTTGTAAAGGTGGGACTGATAGAATCACAAGAATTCTACATTGTAATCTGCTTAACGATTTAATCAAAATTGATTGAATGAGAAAGTTTTAATGTTACAGGACTATTCTTATGGTTATATACTCAACTATTTTAGAACTCTCGCGTGCAATGCACACACGCTCACAATATTTCTCTTGCCTCACACAACTCACACAAGTATATCTACTATTACCCTCCCTCAAGCTCAAGGTGGCTTGAAGGACAACTTGAGATTGCCTCACACAACTCACACAAGAATTGATGCTGAGAATCACACAACTTGAGGAAAGCAAGTCGAGGAACCAGATGTAAGATGTTTTCCAACAAAATAAACTTGATCATGAATCGCAGCTAAAGCAATAGTAGCAGCAATAAACGCTCTTATTGTCAACTGCAACGTCTTGCATTTGTCTACGAATGCTCTCTGAATCCACGCTTAGTAGCTCAGGTTCCTTATGAAGACGTTCAAGAGTAAATGAAAGAAGTTCTGAAGCATATGGTTGTTGAGAAACATAAGTAAGAGGTAGAGGACTTGATGTAACCATTGTTGAATCTGCAGATGAATCCATTGATGTAACCATTGATTTAACTATTGTTGAATCTCTGAACAGTGCTTATTTGCATTAAACCCTTGAAACAACAAAACAATATCGATTAAATGATGCTGTTGAAAAGAGTGCTGAGCATTAATACCTATTTCTGCTTTCCTTGATTTATGAAGAAATCGAAGTTTCCCAAGATGAAGAAATCAATATAGACTGAATAGATCGATGCAGAAATAATCATTTTCGAGAAACTGCCATTAAAGTCTGAACGAATTGAGATTGCGGATTATCTTTTCCAGGACCGGGTCATTAACAGCATCACTGATCGAAAAATACCTTGATTGAAATTGATTTGAACGAGAATAGTTCATTTAACCAATTTCTCCTCGTCCAAATTCTCCTGAAAATCAAACTCTGAAAATGAATCTAGTCTTCCCAAGAATAAGTCATTAAAGACTACAGAAATCGATGATGAAGACGAATCTTCCCAAGAAAACTCATTGAAGAGTTGATTTAATCAGGATTGAAGAGTTGATTTCCCTGATAGAATTATTAACTCCCTGTTTTGATGCTCATTAAACGAATTGATTTGAATGAGAATCAATGAAGAATTCATTTAAAAAAGGTTTGATTCTTCCCAGTTTGTCTTTCTATGCCCAGCTGTCCCAACTTGTCAGACGCATGCGTCAACAGTCAGCAGCTTTAATGTGCAACAGTCGATACAGCAGCGTGGTCGACAAAATTGATGGATTGCATTCAATTTCTGTAAGTTTCGAGAGTCTGTCTCTCTCAAATAAAATATAATGAGATTCAAGAACAGCAGGTGACCTCTTTCATTTCTTCTTCGTTTTTCATTTTTTTTTCTTTCAGCTCTCGGTGTTAAATCTACTATCAAAATCTTCATCCAAACTATTTTCAGATCTCAACTCCTTATCAAATTTATCTACCGTTTCTAGAAATTTCTTCTGAAGAGTGATTCTTATTTTCGATCTGTGATCCTATTGTGATTATTCTCTTCATCTCTTTCTAAAAATTATTCTCTGCAGTAACCCATCTTCAACAACAAAAACTTCTTTATTCCTAGAAATTCAAGAATCTTTGAAATATAAACAGTTTCAAAAATCTCCTGCAACAAACTAAACCCAATAATTTTTTGATACAGAATATCTTTCTTCATTATTCTCATCTGTAGATTCATTAGAATCACAAATTCATTCTGGCTTATTATTCAGAGTAATCCAAGTGTGTTTCAAGAAAATTTTATTCAAGAAAATTTTATTCAAGAAAATTATGCAAGAATTGGTTGAAGAAATAAAGTCTGTATGATGGACGAAAACAGAGAAAACACCTAGATAAGATAGATGAAGAACAGTAGGTTGTATAATGAGTATATACAAACTCAACAAAGAAGACTCCAAAATGTATGTCAGTACATACAACAACTTCAATTCGATTTCCAAACCAAGAAATATCATTACAAATCGCAAAATGCTTCAACACAGTAGTGAGGACTGCTTTGAAATAAGATGTGAGAGATCCAATTAGAGAAAACTCTCAATCTACTTCTGAATCCAATTGAGTGGAACAGCTTTAAGTTTTCACCTAACTAGACCTTGGTGTAGCAGATTAGAACCTGCCCAGGTTCATTCGGCATCAGGAAACAAGAACAGTAGATTTTGATCAAGAAATCAGATGGAAAAAGAACAATCTAATTATGATGAAAATCTGTGATTGAAGATGAAATTTGATGTTGCTGAAGTAGTGGCATAGAAATTGAACACATGAGATTAAGTATGAAGTAATCAACAGGATGATATTGAGATTACCATCAGAGATCCAATTTAAACAGTTGATATTGAAGAATCAAGATTCATACCAAAAATGTGAATAAATCCAGTAATCCAAGAGCACAAGTGAGAAAATTAAATTTCATACCTAAGAATCATGCTTCATCCTGTTTGAAGACGTTGCAGCAGAGAACATGATCAAATCTAACTTCAAAACAAGTAATTTCTTCAAGAACTTCATTTTTCTTCAAGAAGTCAGTTCTGCCAATGAGATGAAGACTTGGTGAAGAAATGTATAATTATTGTGATGAAGAAGGATCGATTCCCTCAGATAAATCTGAGACTGAGCTCTGATAGAATCACAAGAATTCTACATTGTAATCTGCTTAACGATTTAATCAAAATTGATTGAATGAGAAAGTTTTAATGTTACATGATTATTCTTATGGTTATATACTCAACTATTCTAGAACTCTCACGTGCAATGCACACACGCTCACAACATTTCTCTTACCTCACACAACTCACACAAGTATATCTACTATTAGGGACCTTCATTGGCACAATACTAGATGCCAATGGTATCATTTAAAAGCTTAGAGAAGGTATCTACCCTAGGTAGAAATTATATACTGTTGTTTACAGTAAGTTGATATACAGATTCATATTATAATACTCCACAGTAGCATCTTCCGAAGAATTCCAAGTTTAAACGAACTTAAGGTTTGTATATCTTTATGTGCAGCTTAAACATTAACGGGTGTGAGATGATGACATCTCTTGGTTTCTTGGCAGCAGCAAGGTATCAATCATATCTCTGGCCTTCATATTCACATTTGTTTTTTGGCACAAGATAGTTTATCAAGTTTATCTTATAAATTTCTCTTAATTTGCAGTGTGCGGGTATCCAATGAACTCGGTGGAGAGAGCTCGTAAGGGGAGAAATTTGCAATAGTGGTGTTGACATTTACATTATTGACAATTGGGGTTGTGCTTTTTGTGTTTTTACATATGAAAATTAGAAGTTGATAAACTATCACCTCTTCTTGTTTTCTCTATACTTATTAACGGTGTTCAACCTGTCCTCTCAGGTCACCACAACATTCTTTAGTTCCATTTTCAGTTGTGCCACGTCATTAGCACAATCCATTAAAATTGATTCGATTTTTTGGAAACTCACTTGCAGGCGTTGATGTTGTTACTGGATGGCAAAGTATTGTAGCTTATGTGAACTTAGCATGCTATTACTTGGTTGGAATTCCTTTAGGAATGGTCCTTGGTTACCTTATCAATTTTTAAGGTATATTGAGTTATTTCCTTCTTTTTTTTTCTATATTAAACTGTAGAGCAATCTCTCATTTTCTCTCGGGTTCACTTTTACTGATCTCTTGGGCATTTTTCTGTATGGGATTTGGATTAGAATATTAGTTGGAACAACAGTTCAAACAATTCTACTTCTTATTATTACCTGGAAAACAGATTGGGATAATCAGGTACATTAACCATTAACCGCAATCAGCTATTGATTCACTAATGATGTAACTTCATCATCCATCCCAAGAAGTTTATGTATATTGTATAGGTTTCCTCTCATAGTCATTTCCAGTGAACTTCTTTGCTCACGGCTTAATAGTGTTCTGCGGTTCAATGGACTAGCTTGGCTCTTCTTGAGTATTCTCACAAGCAGTATTTTACTTTACCAGCAGGTTTTAAACTTCATGTAGCCTTAATTTATTTTTTTATGCGGTTGTTATCAATGGTTATCCATTAATATTATTGGGTTGATAACCCAATTTAATTTTTTACAGGAATTTCAGAAGATAACGGAAAAGGCCCTAGAAAATTTCAGGCTTGACTATCCAGTGAGCAAAGAGCGAACAAATGAGAAGGAAGAGAAGATGTACATTCAAACAAGAATGGCAAGGTACGCTGAGGAGCTATGGCGAAGGATAACACATCCATCTACATGTGCGGGCTGAAGGGAATGAAGAAGGGTATTGATGAGATAATGGACTCCTTAGTCGCCAGAGATGGTAGGTAGCATTTGGTTTAGAAATCAGACGCACTCTACTATAAAAAATGTAACTAACTATTCAAACCCTGGCGTTTTATTTTGCAGGTATTGTCTGGACCGACTTCAAAAAGTCATTGAAGAAGTCTGGACAATGGAATGTTTGCATTGACTGAACATCCTAGCATCTCTTCACAAGAATCTCCTTTCAATGATCCCTCTATAACTTTGTATGTTTTATGTAGATAGGTAATTTTTTTTACTTGGCATAATCCGTATTAAATTTCATATAGTCAGAACCGAGAAACCAATTCTACCTGTTGCACGGATTCTAAACTTTTTTTCTTGATATTATATATTATTTTAATTTTTTCGCCGCGAGTGACTCATTGATACTGTCTACTTACTGATACTGTATGATACTCTCAATTAACATCCCTGTATTTTGATTCTAACATCACTGTCTATTGAAATTCAGCACATCCATCTTTATATCTTTCTTGTGTGTTGTAATGTTTATATGAATGTGATTGTGGGTTATTCACATCACATTTAAGTCGTTTTTCAAATTTAACTGTAGTTATAATAATCCACAACGACATATGAAAGTTTCTGAGAGAATTCTACTTTGTCAGATTCCGCCCTCACTGCTTCTGTTCACAAACTTTTTACTAACAACTTTTCTCCTGTTATGCACTCAGATAGAATGCTGTGATAGTCACTGTCAGCATTATCAAAATGATTTCTGCCTAGGGTCTCCCTGCTTTTAGAATTGATTGGTGTTATATAGACTTTAATATCAATGAAAATGGTATTCAGTTGAGAAAGATTTGTATTTTTTTTTGTTTATCTTGGAAAATGCAAATATTGTTGTTGTAATTATTTCGCAGGTGGCCAATGGAAATATGTTGCAATTGAAGCGTATGAGTGCAGAAGGATTGAAAGACGATGGTGTTAGCAGAGCATTTAATTGTAAAAGTTCTCAGTCCGATATATTTCATTGAGGTTGTCGGAGTTTATTACTTACCAATATTTTAATCATAACGCATCAATGACAGACCATTCAGATATATTTCAGTCACTCGAGGTTTCTATATAATCAATAAGAAACCCAACACCTGATATATATATTTTCCGCATACAATAAAATGAAGTAGATGTATAGTCTTAATGGTTTGGTACTCTGTACTCATGCGAAAAAGATATTTGTTTTAATTATATTTTATGTGTTACAAAGACGGGTTTAAAGAAGGGTATAACTCTGTCATATATATGGGGGTCTTAATTCCAATTCAAGGAAACAACATACTTCAATGCTTATATTATGCATTGTTTCTAACATATTAAACCAGATCACTACTGTCTGTAGATCAAACTATGTATATAGACTGGGGAGTTTCATAGAAAACAGTACTTCATTGACGTTTTTGAGGTATACATAGGAAGTTACCTAACTGTAGATATAGTTGCTCTTTCTTATTGTACAATTGTGCTTAGTATTGTATTCTATATACTACCACTCATAATTTGGTTGTAGACAAACTGTTTGATTAAATACCTTGAACAATACAGCCTTATGTCCTGAACTTTTTTGTGTTTGTATTTACATTTTACAATGATTTGTTGAGATTTGAGGTATATTCATAGCTTCAACTGATGTTGTTGTAACGCCATAGTAGAAATCAGGAAGCGGTAACTTCCAGTATCATGGTTTACACATAATGATTTACAACTTACGAGCTTATGAACCTAATAGAATGAGAAAAAGAGTTTTCTGACATACCTATTGTTCCTTATATATTTGCTTCATGAATTGTGAAATTAAGTTAAATAATGAAGATGAAGCTTTGTTGGACAATTTTTTAGGTTATTTTTTGTTTTATATTTAGGGTTCATCAATTCTTAAACAATATTAATGTTTTTTATTTTTATCGAATATACATACGAGCTAACTAGATAACATGATTTATGAATATTATAATTTTTGGCTAATAATCTTCGGTTTTCTTGCTAAATTTTCTTGAGAATATCTATAACACAAACATGACTAACAATATATTTCAAGTAATGGTCGCATATAAAAACCACGATTAACGTTATTAGTCTCTGCATCTCTGTATACAAATGAATTGGTTCATAATTTTTAATGGAAGAACTCTGATATACAGGGGAACAACGCGATAATTTCAGTTGCTGGGCTGTATTATGACATGCATTTCCTGGTGCAACTGTAAGCAAAGCACCGAAGTTTCATATGTTACTTATATGATATTTTTTCACCAATCTCTGATAACAAATTCGATAGTTATTGATTAATAAGAAAATTTGAGCAGGTACAAGAAGAACTCCCTAGAGTAAAACATATTGAATCAATCGAGCATGTTGGTGGAGCTTCCTTGGGCTAAACAGTTTAATGAAGAAGAGGAAAAAACTTAAAGTTATGTTTAAGGAAGACTCCAAGTAAGGATTTTAAAAAATGGTCGTAGTTAAGTTTTGAGATCTCGTTAGCTTTGTTATTGTTAATGTAGAAAGGATGATGCCGAAGCTAAAGGTGGTCTTACAAAGGAGCATAGCTAATAATTGAAGGTATAACTGTTGGAGACGTTTCTCTCGGTCCTGTATTCAGTCATTATGAAAGCGATTCAATAGAACATGCTTCTGATAGTGATGAGCTCTTTCTAGCGATCAGGATGGTGTAAGCGATAATAACAATAATTCAGGTTAAGATGTCATTCCTATTGTGGAAACAACAATTTTTTATTTAGTTAATTTATTTATTTTTGTTATCGATTTAGTTGTACTTTTCTGATGAACTGCTACAATAATATTTTTTTTAGATTATTTACGGAGTATGGTTATCATGTTTTTGTTTATTTCAGGATCCAAAATTCTCAAAATTGATAGAAGCTCATGCTAATGAACTTGAGTAAGACAATAAAGATAGTCTAAGTTATTTGAGCTATCATACTTTATCTGTTTTGCAATAATCTTTTATTCATTGTCATGCGTCCACTTCCACGAAATGCACTTAGATTCGAGGAGTTTAGTTGACTCCAATTTCTGGTGTATCTTTCCCCCTAGCTAGCTTAGTCAAGTACAATTATCCTCAATGTACAATGTTTAGAGCTCTCACAATTTGTGCAAGCAAAACATTAGAGAGGATACTTCTATTCACCTTAATAGTTCACTCTCATTCCAAATATATGGAGGCGTGAATTCAGTAGGTTCCGACCATGCATTGAGACCTTAAGAGTTTTGGGTATTTTTCATCCAAAACATCCTACAATGTTAATACTTTAGGGCCTATTTTGATGATATCAGTGGTCACGGGTGTTTAAGTGTGACTATACTGAGTAGGGCTGCACAACGGGTCGGGTAGGTCGGGTTTGGCCCCACCCGTACCCGACCCGCCAGTTGGCGGGTGACTCAAGCTTTCACCCACACCCAACCTGCCGTAGAACGGGTCGGGTCGGTTTTGACCCGCCATTTCGACGGGTCGGGTGCGGGTGGTTGCGGGTCACCCGCCCAGGAGTAGTGTTTTTATCTGTCAAAAATCAAGGGCGTCAAAGTCCACTTCAAATTTTCTTATAAAGATTCAGCAACATCTTCTCCTCAAGTTCATTTTTTCTGTAATTAATCGCTATTGAATAGTAATGCCTATTCAACCCATGGATCAAAGCCTGAAGAAAAAGGCAGACATTAAATAACTGGGGTTATAGAGTGCAAGAATACTAAGCACAAAATAATTTCATCACAACTATGTTTCCCCAAACTCACTTAAATGGACAGCTTGTTGAGATATCCAAGGTTTAATGTTGCCTGTTGTGGCTCTTGTCCCAGCATCATGGTTTGAGGATTGATCAAACGGAAGGTATCAATTACTACCTTACCCTTAACACTTTGTATAGGGTCTATAGCCATGCCAACAGCTCTCTGATTCAAAACTTAAAAACTCCGCAAGAGATACATGATGTCAGAAGTAGTGGTTCGTTTAATAAATTGGCGCAAATGACTAAAATAAGAAAGACAAAAAAAAACCTCTATATCCAGACTTTTGATGCACCAGAAGAAACTAAAAAACATGACACTGTAAACTATGAACTGAATTAACCTTAAGAAAAGTAAACAATTTCCTTTGACTAAGTTTTCACACTTCTCACAAGACCTATGACTTCACAAACTTTGGGGACTTAACAATATTAGAAGTTTGTGGGCTGGATACTAGCAACTCAATATGATCAGCATCAGGCTGAACGATGAAACTTGACAGTATTCACATTACCCTCTAACATACCTGCTGCATATTAATATCAACACCAGAGAGCCAACAACCAAATCCAGAATGCGAGTGATACCATCCTACAACCATCTCTGGTCTGCAATAGCATGCAGAGGTAATAATTAGTCTAAAACACGTCACAAACGAATAAACAAAATCAACTTAAATAGATGAAGGTTGTTCCCAATTCAATGAATTTATCATCAAACGAAAGCCAACGTGGTCCATCATATAGCATTGCTTTATCAGTATTCAAGTTTTAAGGAATAAGTCGTAAGTGTTGTGGAGTTCTTTGCTAAGTTACTTAGCTAATTACAGTCTCCATACCCAAGTAACCCAACAGTCCCACTCAATAATTAGATGTTAGTCCCTAGTAAGTGCACATAATAATTTTACCATCCTAGTATGTAACATTCAATTCAGCCATAATAATGTATATCTGTTTCAGCTCATCACTTAAGAAGACTTACACTAAACCATTATAAACTTACAAATGTGAGCTAAACAGTATATAAAGAGAGAGATGACCTGCCAATATGCTTAAGCATATCAAGCATATTAGTCTAGAACACAGGGTCAACATCTTCAACACTAACACCAGTACCACTCCGAGGCATAGCGAAAACATCAACAACACGAACAGTATATTCATCTACAAACTCCCAAAGCATCGATCCCATAACTTCCATAAGAACCCTAGCTCTTCCTGTAACAAAATAATTTTCAATTTCAAAAACCAAACCCTAATTTCACCATCACACAAAAAAAATTCAAATAAAACCTTAATTTTCAACACAAAAAAAAAACAACAAGAAGAAGAGGATACCATTTTTAAGCATCTTGACTCTTGAGGAGTGCAAAAGAAGATATGTAAACTTGCTCAGATGAATCCAAGAGTGGTGAATCTGGAGGTGGATGTCCTCCCATTCCTCCGACACCTGATAATATCCTTTGTAATCTCTCCATTATTGATTTGATTTATTCTTTTTCCCACAGTTTCGATCAGACCTCTCCTACAGCAGATTGTTGAGAATTGAGAGTAATCGGGATTTACTTATCCCGCAGATCTTTTTTTCGTTTTTTAAGATGTCGTATGATGTAATATGTGAATTGAATTTGGGCGGGTGGGTCGGGTGAGAGAAGGTGTCACCCGCACCCAACCCGCCAGAAGGTGGGTGGAAAAAATTATCACCCACACCCGACCCGTCGCTTGGCGGGTTGGGTGTGGGTCGGGTTAAAACTGGCGAGTGCGGGTCGGGTGGAGGGTCTGGGTCGGGTTTGTGCAGCCCTAATAATGAGCATATTTTTTCATGGTGCAAAGAGAAAATACCATAAATGCGATTAAAAATGCAAAGTCAGTTGTTTGATTTTTAGGTCAGCGTTACTTTTTTTTTTTACTTTTTTTTAGGTCAACATATTCTTTACAGAAAACACTTACGTTTATTGGAGAAAAAACATGATAAGGTTTTTTTAGAATAATATTTCTCGATATGACTTTCTAAAATCCAGGTATGCAATATTAGATATGCATTTGAGCTACCGGTAATCCTGCTCAGATTTAGTGGATTTGTGCAATTGGGAATGAAACTAATAAATCTCCAAGGTTTTAATTTTTTTTTCTCCAAGACATAGATAAAAAGTTAGAGATCAGACTTAGGTCCCCGTGTAAGCTTTTGGATGACCTTTCCAATATAGGATCTCAACTAACACCTCCACACCAATAAGAGGATCTTAAGTAGAAAGATTACTGCTCAATGGTTTGCAAGTTGGTTATCTCTCTCAATTTTCTGTATTGGTTGTATGATCTAATTATTTGTTGGGGTTGCTTCATTTAAAGTGTGAGTCAATTTAGTGGTTAGTGGGATTAGTCTAAGTAGTATAGGTTATCGGAAGTTGTTAAATTTGTCAAAGAAAGATTCTCCAACTCATTGTATGTAGTTCAACATGCACATACCTGTCCAGCTTTGTTTTAACTAAAGGTTCTTATAAGGTTGTCTTTTTGTTTACAGCGTTGTCTTGAAAAAAACCCTTATTCCTAGAGAATACCTATGAATAAAAGATGGAGAGAAACCTTTGTTGTCAAATCATCCTATGTTGGTGAGATAATTTAAATGAGACAATACCATTGATATTCTTTGTTCTACTGTGATAGTATGTTTAATAAACTCACATTCTTTATTTTGTCCATCCATGTCTTTTTTGTTTACAACAGAGTTTCATATTATAAGTATGACTCTTCTTTTAAGAGGCCATCTCTTAGATTTGTATTATGAAAAGTACACAACATCATCTTTAACAATATTTTGATATTTCATCTTAATCTTTTGAGGATGAATGATGCTACAATCTATGAGGTTCACACCCGAAACAGATGATTACGATGAGGTTCATAGGACATTCCTCTGATCTAAATGGATAAGGACTCAAAATACGAAGTTATTGATCTTCTTCTATAATCCATTGCTTGATACAATTCTTGTGATGACATAAAATTAGAAATAATTATCCATCCTTAAACACTTCTATCATGTAAAGTTACCACATTATGGAACACCATGTTTTGCTATTCTTATTCTTAATCTTACTTTTATTTGTTTTATTCTGAATTGTTTAGGATTTGTAATTATATATAATTTCATTGTTGGTCTAATTTGGGTTATTGACTTTTGATTTACATCACTGTGCTTTCATTTTGCAGCTGAAGGTTTGATTAAATCTCCATTCTACATCAATTTTGTTGTTTTTTTTTCTAATTTTACTTATAGATTTTTTTTTTATATATATATCGTTATTTTTATGAGACAAGCTCTTATATAGAAATGGTAATAGGTTTTGGTCTTGATTTTTGATTTTACCTTCTCAGTAGGAATTTACAGTATTTCACTTACAAGAGCATTCCTTCTTTTCTGACACAGGGCGACTTAAACATGTAGATTAGTAGATTGCTATTTCTAAAAAGGAGAGATTCAAAGGATTTTGTACTCCTGTACATAGAATTGAACAGATAGTTTTCTCTGAACTATTCAAACTTAGAAAAGATGAAAGTGATAAATCCTTGGTTGTATTTCTTTCACGCAATTTCCAGGTACGTTTTGCTAAATAATTTTGTTTACTAAAAACGCTCCATTAATTGTAGTATTGGTAATTTTTTGCATAGATTTAGTTTTTTTTATTATTTTTTGACTAAAAACTGCGTTTAGTATCTTCAATGGCCACCATAGTGTATTAACGGGATTGTTGTTTAATGAGTTAAGCTTTAAGGATGTTTAAACTTAAGGTGTTTAACTATTTTAAATTAATTTGCTTCCTCATCTGTAAGCATATGCTCTTGGATTCATTCTAATCCTTAACAATTTAATAGTTCCAAGACATTTGAAGTGCAAAGTGTTGCACTATGGTCTTGAGATGGGTAATGTTTATGACTATATATATGCTCAATCTACTTTGTATTACCTCATATTATATCCCAATTACTTTGGAAATGATATCTACTGTCTTGGGTCAAATGGAAGAGCACATGGTTTTCAACCATGTAGTTATGGGTTCGACTCCTACAAATGGAATTCTTACTTGGGTTGGTTGGGCAGGCTATTACCTTACACTTGCTTCCGATGACAAAAACAGTGATTCCATTATTTGGTGCTCACCAAGTAAGACTCCAGTAGAAGATATGGAGTTGGATCAGGTTCTTGGAGAAGCTTTTTAAGAAGAAATCTCTCTCATTATCTCTCGAAGGGTAGACCTTCAAGTGACTGCTAAGATTGTTTCCACGGAATAGCAGAGTAGATCAAAGGATATCCTATCTTTGTTTATACATCCAAAAAGTAGTTTTGATTTTTCAGTTGGGGATATCTTAACTAAGAAATTAATTTTATCGTATCTTCTTTTCCTTATATACACTGATTTTAATTGGTTAATTTCTGATATTAGCTTAATTCTCAATTATCTGTTGTCGTTGATTTCAGTGATGGATGGAGTAGATTGAAGCCGTGTTTTAGAATGTGTATGGGTTTAGGAATGTTTGGTTACTATCTTATTCGAAATTGCAGGAGTTTGAGATTATAAAAGGATCATAGAAAGCTACAGAAAGGAGGAGGAAAATCTTACATACAAGCTTCTCGACGAAATTCCGAAACTCCTTTCCAAACTCAGTTTTCAAAACAGTTCACATTCACCTCGCAGTCACATCACCAACACTCAACCTTCACATCCATCGTCACTTCTTAGCTTATCCTATCACCACAGTTTGCATCAATCACCATCTGCACAACCATTCCACTTTGCATCCACCACAAGCACCATCTCTAAACCATACCACCTTTCAAGTTTACAGCCCCAGGAGCATCACACCCTACAACTGCAACACAAACATAACCAGTCGCAAATCAGTTCAACCTTCCATTCGAAGCACAGTTCCACCTTGAATGTAGGAAAAAAGAGAGTAGAATTTTGAGTATCCTAACATACCAAATTCATGTATAGATGAATTAATGTAGTTTAATTTATATAGAAATACTGATTTCCTCAACCAAGTTTCTTGAAACTTATATATATATATATGACACAAGTTCGCCTATATAAAACATTTATCGACCACACTTTTGAAAGTTACATCACAAAATTCTTCAAGTTACGTTTCTTTTTCTTTTAATCTGATTAGATCCTCTTAAGAATTTAAATTTAAAATTTAAAATCTTAAATTTAAAATTTAAATTTAATCTTTAATATTGGACTCATGGAGAAAAGGATTAATGTTCAATACAATGTCTTTGTGAATGCAAGATTTAGCAATGGAAATGCTCTATAATGTAGAGCTCTTAGTTACATATTCAAGTACATTTACAAAGAAAGAGAACGAGTAGTCTTGGATATCATAACAGATCCAAAGAAGCGAATATACTTTGGCAAGGATAACGTAAAACAGAAAACATGCGAGGTAACTACCGATATATTTTTTCAAGCATGTGATGAAAACTATCTCAAAACTTTTGAATTTTCTTGAAGTCAAGCTGGGAATGACTGTGGTACTACTTCGAAATATCGACATCAACAATGAGCTTCTCAAAGTTGTTACACTCCGAATTACTTAGCTACGTGAAGATATAATTGAGGTAATAATATTGTTAAAGGAGCATGAATGTGAGTCCATGTTCATTCCACGAGTGATATTTTCGGAATTGCACCAAACCTTGCCCCTTATTTTTCATCGGGAACAATTTCAAATAAAGGTTGCGTATTAAGTATGAATACAATCTGTTGATTACTGAAAAATCCATATTGCTATTCTATGCAGCATAATCTGAGAAGAATTATATATTGGCTTTGGTATTTTATTCTGATTTTTGTTTCCTTGGTAATTTTTTCCAACTTGGATTAAAGACCTTATATGCTTATTTAGCTCTTGATATTTATAATTTAATATTGAAATCAAAGTTTTAATTTATAATTTTAACAACTTGGTTGGTTTTGAACTTCAGTGTACAAAGTGTTTACGATTTAAAGTGCATTAATTCCAGTTCTGTCTATAATAATCAGATATAACTATAACATGGAATAACACACACAATAAGGTGTTTATTGTTTGGGTACTGCATATAATCTATGTACATTGTTCAACAAGATACCCTTGATTCACTAGAGTTTACTTTAGCTTGCACTAATATTGGGATTCAACGACATTGTTGCGTGCATTTAAGAATCTAAATATGTGCGAAAGTGTTTAGATCATTTTACATGTACGCATTACATAACAATATTATTAGATTATTTTTCTAATCGAGATATATATCTCATGTTTGTTTTTTGTGTTTTTTTATAATATAGATTTATTTCCCATAGAAAATGTTTTTGACCATCTTTGATATGAATGTTAGATAAATTTTACCCATTAATTAATGCTTGGGCTTAAAATAAAGACTGTGAATGGACAATTTTTTAACAAAAAGGATAACTACGACCCAAAATTATTTTATACATGCCCCATAACATCGAGGTGCCTGTCAATACCAACGTCGTACTATAATACAAGATATGGAATAGAAAACCATTTCGATAGGAATAATAATCAAAAAATAGTGTACAAGGATTTTGCATGCAAAACACAGTGAAATAATCTTTTCTTATATTCCATGTTTGTCTTATTAATTTTTGGAGTTTTTGCAGTTAGCACACTGTTAAAAAAAACGTCCATAACCAAAATATATTATATAAAATAATAGTGATAAGCAGAAACAATAACATGGATACAAGTTGTCTTTAAATTAGATCTCAGGGATAGTTTTACGATTGAATTTTTAAATATAGTAGTTGTTTTTCGTTTTCAAGTATGTGAAACTTCTCATTCTCTTAGTTTTACAATTACTACCTTTGTTTTTATTCAAAATCTATTAACTTCGTAATGTTGTCTTATCTATAAAGTATCTGTAGTAATTAGCTTATAATTTCGTTATTCATGGGTACTACAATCTCTCTTATTAGTTTCTTAAAAATCTGATGCAGATGAGCAGGCTATAGCCTATTTGGAGACTAAAGACCCGAGTGTCTTAATTTAGCTCAAGAGGGGTCCATTTTGATTGAAAACGGGCCAACGATCAAGACATGACACGATTTCGTCTCATGGTCTTCAGATTTTAGCCAAATTCCATCATTTAGAGCTTCAAAAAGGCGTTTTTGCTATTTTAGGAAAGTTTTTGTTTTGTTAATAACTTCTTTGTTAGGAGTTCATTTGGGTCTCCGTTTGCGGCAAATAATTTTATTTTATGAGTACTTTCATTATTTTTGGTCGACCAAAATTTGCCAAAAATAGCAAATTAGGGTTGTTCGGTTTAGGTTTTTTTTTTCATCCTTTCTTGACTAGCAAGTTAGGGTTTTTCCCCAAGTCTATAAAAGAGTCCTCCATATATATTTTTTAAGCAGTTGAATTTGATAATAAGAATTATTTTCTTAAACTTGTTCAAGTTTAATTGATTATTATTTAAAGACGGGAAACCGAAATCTAAATAATTATCTTTGTTCATAGTCGATATTCTTAGGAATATTTGAAGTCTGAACAAAACCTCTTTTTTCTTTCTTTTCTTTATTATCCGCTGCATCAAAATCTCAAAAAGAAAAGGAAAAATCAAACAACTTATCATTGTCAAGTGGTATCATGGGGTCTGATACATAATTAGGTTTACATATAACATACAGATAAGCATGTCAACGCATATTAGAAGACAAGACAAAAGAAGATACATATATGTGGTATATAATGGATAAAAAAACATAACCCTAAGAAAAATCTCTTTTTATATATTGTGTATAGCAAAAGAAACCCTAAGACTCGAGAGCTAAAAAGGAAAAAAATATTCTACTAGGTATCAAAATTGTATGCGATCCAAAGATATTCCTGTAAGAGTTCAAAAGACTATGGAAGGTGAAGATAGTGATTTAGCAAAAGACAACGAAGTGCTCGATGAACCAAACAAGAAAAAGAAAAAAATATCGAATAAACCAGGATTTATCGTTCATATTTACGACATAAAAAATTTGAATAATTTTTGTTTTTCAACTATAGTTTTGCAAATAAAAATACTTATGTTAATCGACGAGGGATTGACTAAATTTATACGACATCAATCCTGAGAAGAGGTGGAATAACACTATGGTGAACTTACTTGCGAGCCAGATATTGTTGTCACAACATCAAATCGATAACTATTGGGAATATGTCAAAGTAATTTAAGATGAATATGAATATAAGCAACAAAAAAAAACACAAATTTAAAAAAGATTTAACACAAAAATACAAAGTCAACATAGAAATAATTTGGAATCAAGAAAGAATATTATACAATACAAATATAGAATAACCTTTTCCAGTGATCCTATGATTCTGATAATAGTGATTGTGAATATTTTACTATCTACTTGATATTTAGAGTTTTAGTTATTTATATTTCAAGATTACTTTATTTTATTAATTTTTATTTATTTATTTGTGGAAAATTAAGAATGATTTTGTTTTATTCTATGCAGATCGTTTGAATTAATTTGGATAGACCAACCTTTGTATATTTTTAAAATTGGTTTAAATGAAAATAACTTAAAAAGTCATTATAATTTTTTTTTTTATTAATATCATTATCATTTATGATTATAGATAATCATAAATTGAAAAATGATTATGATATTAATCATTATTATAATAAATTTTAACAAACAACTTTTTGGGATAATTGATTATCTTAAAAAAATGGTCTTGAAGAGGAGAGAAAAGAATGATGATCTAAGAATTTTTTTTAGTCCACTATTGTTTTTTTTATCTCTCTCTTGATAGTTTAGAGAAAATAAGAAAAAAAATCTAATTCATTTTTGTTAAAAAAAAATAATTGACTATGATAATTTTTATAAATGACTTTTTCTACTTATAAAAATAATGAATTTTTTCAATTATGATTAAAATAATCAGTTATTATAAATTTTAACAAACGCCTATATAATGGATTATGGCTGGATAATTGATTATGGGCTCATAATCCATTATAATAATGGTTACCAAACAGCCCCAATATATGATATGAAAACAATTAATATTTTTCTTATTAGTGGCTTAAATATGAGATCAATTTTATGATGTATTTAAATTGGTTTATCCAGTAATGTTGTTCAAACTATCGAGGAACCATATATAAAATAGAAAATGATTACTAAGGGATACATTAGTACAAAGTCACAATACTAACACAAACGCATAATTAAAATTCAACATAAACATAGTTAGTGCTTCAAAAAAAAATAGAACATAAAGACAAACACTTAAAAGGTATAAGTTTCAAACTGTATTAACACAAACACTTAGCCATATTAACCAAACTATATTCAAATATCTTCTTCATCAGAATCGTTTTCACTGTCACTTTTTTCATCATGTTCTATCTTCTTCTTTTAAGGAGGATGGCTCAACTCATCGTCACCATCATTATCCGCTTATTCGTTTGGCTCTTTTTCATCATCTTCTCCTTCAAAATCGAGATTATGCTAAGCCTCGGGATCATCCTCGGAAACATCATTCACAGATTCTTCACTATCATATTCATCTTCTGATTCATCATAATCATCTTCAAATTCATGTGCATTACTATGTCTATTTTCTGAATTATCATAATCTGTTTCCATGAATTCGCCACTACCAATTGGTTTAACCACCATTTTATGAATTATAAATGATCAGTATTAAAAAAAACAAAAAAACATAAATATACAATTATCATGAATTGCAAATAAATTAATAAAAAATACTAAATAAAAATATTAGGATCATGCAAGCATGCTAATTAAAAATGATCAAACTCACTTTGTAAATCATGATTTAAAACTTTTTGCAACAACAAACTATTTCCACAAAACTTTATTTAGCACTCATTAATTTAACATCAAAGTACATAAAGAGAAGTTAAAAGCAATATGAAAAAAAAAACAAGGTTACTAACAAAGACAGATTCCATGCATACACATATTTTCAAATTCAAACGATAGTATATACATGCATGTATTCATGGCTTGAAAAAACTAGACAAAAAAATATCAAATACTGAATTATAAACAAGTCAGCAAAATAGAAAATCAAGTTCTAATCAGAGACTGTGTTTGAGAAGAATCACAAAAGCATACCAATATCTAACATTCAAACACAAATAATCTTTTACAGAATATACCATTAATCATGTACAAGACTCGCATGATAGGGTTCAATGGCTTGAATCAATCCACACAACATAAACTAATAAAATAAAATAAATTCTACAATCGGAATATTGCAACAACTATGTCAATACCATAAAGCCAAAAGAACATATTTTCACCTCTTAAAAAAAACATAAATCGTATTCATCTATTATATACACAATGCAGAATTTGAAAAATACAAATGATCTTAGTGTATTAACTTCTTAATTGATCCCAATTTATAAACTTTAACTATATATGTTTACCAAGGATTGTAATGCAACATAGAATAAAAACTTGAAACTTACCAGTTGAAAGAAAATAACAAGCAGTTAAGAAGGGAAGAAGGAATGAAACAGGCAGTTATTGAAATTGAAATAATTAAGAAAACAAAGAGTTTCTCAAAATAACACTTAAACAGAAATTCCTTAAAAACACGTTTGGTATTTAATAAGTATAAAGCATTTTCTCATGGAGATTTGTATATGTGTATGGAAAGCATAAAAAGGACTTACATGTCGTACACAAACAATACTACTACACGTAATGGATAAACCTAGACCTAGACCTAATTGGTTGTTGTGCCTCATTTATTTATTATTTTTACTATTATAGCAAAGTGTCACGGGCTAAGATCTTAGACTAGACCGTGCGGCACTTGAACTCTTCAAGTAAGCCTAAAAGAACTTGGAAAGGTAAGAGACTTAGAGATTTTAAGTGGTATTGTATTGATTATTGAAGAGAGAGAGAGTATTACAATGCTTGAATGAGCAATTGGTGGATGAAATGAGCAAATGAGCTCCCCACCTTATATAGATGCTATGGAGGGTTCTAGAATATGGGAATATTCTAGAATATTCTACCACTATATTGAATGTACAAGGAATATACAAAGGAATATTCTTATCCAAGAATATTCTAGAGCTTCTAGGTTCTTCCTATGGACCTAGACTCTTGTCATGGGTCGGCCCAATATGTGGGAAATGGGCGGGCCGTGACATTCTCCCCCACCTATTCTCGCGACGTCCTCGTCGCGGCTTGATTGTGAAATTGGTCGATCGCATCCTTGAATTGCCATAGAGACGCCTCGGGCTCCCACGTTCCTTCTTGTATGGATGCATCTTTCCATTTCACTAAGTATTCCTTGCATGGCGGCACTCCCCTTCTTCGAACCATTCGTTCGGCTAATATCTCATCTATCGCTTTGTCAAAGGAAGCCGCAATCATGGGTGGTGCGCGAGTTGATACTCCTCGGCTCTCGTCTTCCTCATCTTTGTTGAACACCTTTAAGTTGCTCACATGAAAGACGGGGTGAATCTTCATCTTTGTCGGGAGCTCGACTCGGTAGGAAGCTTTGCCCACTTTGGCTAGCACTTCGAACGGCCCTTCGTACTTGCGTAGCAAGCCTTTGTGTAGCGGCCGAGTATACTTGAATTGTTGGGGCAAGAGCTTGATAAACACCATGTCGCCAGCTTGGAACTCTACATGTCGCCTCTTCTTATCCGCCCACTTCTTCATCTTCTTAGCCGCTTTTATCAATTGGGCGTGCGCGAAGTCCCTTTGTTGCTGCCAATCCTTCGCGGCCTTGTATGCTCCGGGGCTAGCACCTGCATAAGAAGTGGCTAGAGTACTTGGCGTCAAGGGTTGTTGGCCGGTTGCAAGCTCGAAGGGACTCTTCCCTGTAGACTCCGAACGTTGTAAGTTGTAGGAGAATTGGGCTATGTCAAGCAACTTCGACCAATCTAGCTGATTGGCACTAACATAGTGCCTAATGTATAGTTCCAACAAAGCATTCACCCGCTCGGTTTGCCCATCAGATTGAGGGTGAAAGCTTGTTGAGAAGTTGAGCTCCGTACCCATCAGCTTGAAGAGCTCCGTCCAAAATTTTCCTGTGAAGCGAACGTCTCGATCGCTCACGATGTTTTTCGGAACCCCCCAATACTTCACCACATTTTTGAAGAAGAGCTTGGCCGCCTCTTCCGCCGTACATCCGGGCGTGGCTGCTGCAAATGTTGCATATTTGGTGAACCTGTCCACCACTACCATAATTGTGCCAAACCCATCCGACTTGGGTAAGCATGTGATGAAGTCCATTGAGACACTCTCCCATGGTCTCTCAGGAATAGGTAACGGCTCTAGCAGTCCGCCAGGCTGCTTTTGCACCACTTTATCTTGCTGGCACACAAGACATGTCCGCACATAAGTCTCAATATCGTCGCGGAGTTGTGGCCAGAAGAATTTCTCATGCACAAGGGCTAATGTGCGATGAGTGCCGGGATGACCTGCCCACCGAGAATCATGGCACTCCTTGATGATGTCTCTCCGCAAGTTGTTCCATCGCGGCACGTAGACCCTCCTTCCTGTGGTGAATAGTAAGCCATCCTCGATCCAAAACTTCCTTGTTTTGCCGGCTTTGGTGAACTCTACCAAACTTTTTGCCGTTGGATCTTGGCTTAACCCTTCCTTCACACGGTCCATCAATGTGCTGCTAGCTTGCGTGAGATTGGCAAACTCGGCTTTTCGGCTAAGTGCATCCGCGACCACGTTTCCCTTACCCGGCTTGTACTCGAGATCATAGTCGAATTCCGCAAGGAAGTCTTGCCACCTAGCTTGCTTCGGGCTTAACTTCTTTTGTGATTGGAAGTAGCTCGTCGCAACATTGTCCGTCTTGACTATGAACTTCGATCCGAGAAGGTAGTGTCTCCATACTCGCAAGCAATGAACTACCGCTGTCATCTCCTACTCTTGAACGGTATACCTTCTCTCGGCATCGTTCAGCTTGCGACTCTCGTATGCGATAGGATGTCCCTCTTGCATCAGCACCCCTCCTATCGCGAAGTCTGACGCGTCCGTGTGCACCTCGAACGGAAGGCTTGGGTTGGGAAGTTGCAAGACTGGCTCCTCGACTACCGCTTGCTTTAGCTGCTGGAACGCCTCTTGGCATCGGCTTGTCCACTCCCAAGATCGCCCTTTCTTTAGCAAATCCGTCAGCGGGGCTGCCTTCTTTGAGTATCCTAGGATGAATCTTCGATAGTAGTTGATGAGGCCTAGGAATGATCTCAATTCCGGCACTTTGGTAGGGGCTGACCACTCTTGGATGGCGCGGACTTTGGCATCTTCCATCATGAGCTTTCCGCTACTGATCTTGTGACCTAGGAAGAAGACTTCTCCTTGGGCAAAGGAGCACTTCTCCTTCTTCACGTATAGGTTGTTTTCCTTTAATGCTTGGAAAACAATCCGTAAGTGCTTCTCGTGCTCTTCCAAGGTCTTGCTATAGATCACGATGTCGTCGAGATAGACCACCACAAACTTGTCCAAGTATGTGTGAAATATCGTGTTCATCAAGGTGCAAAAAGTAGCGGGGGCATTAGTTAAACCAAAAGGCATTACAAGGAATTCGTAAGCCCCATACCTCGTGACGCATGCCGTCTTTGGCTCGTCGCCTTCCGCGATCCGCACTTGGTAGTATCCCGACCGCAAGTCTAACTTTGAGAAGTACTTCGCTCCTCCAAGTTGATCGAACAAGTCTGCGATGAGCGGTATGGGATACTTGTTCTTTATGGTCACCTTGTTGAGCGCCCGATAGTCGATGCATAGCCGCATTGCTCCATCCTTCTTCTTCTGGAACAATACCGGCGCTCCGTATGGTGCTTTTGATGGTTGGATGTAGCCCGCATCCAACAAGTCTTTGAGTTGCTTCTTCAATTCAGCCAACTCTGGTGGAGACATACGGTAGGGTGATTTCGCGGGAGGCTTAGCACCAGGCTCAAGCTCGATTGCATGATCAATCTCCCGTCTAGGCGGCAACGTCTTAGGAAGCTCCTTTGGCATCACGTCCGCAAACTCGCCGAGGACCTTTGTTATGGCCTTTGGAACTTCCTCCCCTTGGGTCGTTGGTGTTTCTTCCTTCATTGTCGCTATGAAGGTCACTTCTCCCTTCTTAAACCCTTTGGAGAGTTGTAATGCCGAAAGCACCGTGCTCTTCTTCTTTTCCTTGGTTACCGGTATAAGGTGAGCCGATTTATCTCCAAGTATGCACAAGGAGTCGAATGGTGGCATGGGAATGGCCCGTTGGGCGCTCATGAATTCCATGCCTAGCACCATGTCGAAGTCGTCCATGGGGATTACCGAGAAGTCGAACGGTCCAGCCCACCGGTCAAGATGCGTTTCCACGCCACGAGCCACACCTTCTAGTGGCCTTGCATCCGAGTTCACTGCCTTCACGGTGCCTCCTCCTTTAGTAAACTTCATGCCTAGCCGCAGTGCTTCCTTCTTTGACACGAAGTTATGTGTAGCACCGGTATCCACTAGGGCGCGAGAGGCCTTCCCATTCACTTGGACGTCCACGTACATAAGCGTCTTGTCTGTGCTTGTGGTTTTTTCCGCCTTTGCCCGGACACTGTTTAGCATTCGGAGTGAGCTCACCACGGAGTCTCGTTCCTCCTCCGATCCACTATCCTCCATCAATGCCGTAAGCTTACCCTTCTTTGGGCAATCTCGGACCTTATGGTCTCCTTCACATAAGAAGCAAGATAAAGATGGTTTACCTTTATCTTTACGCTCCGGAGCTTTGTCCTTCCATGAAAGGTATTTCTTTGGTGCATGTTTGTCTCTATCTTCTCTTGCTTCCCCACCTTTGGCATAATGGCCCCTTGAAGTTCGCCTTTCTTCCGAGACGGTACTCCTTGAAGCCTTCGATCTTTCTTCGAAACTTGGCCTTTCGACCAAGGTTTCGGCTACGGCATCGCTTCCGTTAGAGTTTGGACGCGGCGACGATCAAGCTCTTGCTTTACCCATGGATTTGCTCCACACAAGAAGTTGAAGAGCTTCTCTTCCTCAGATAGGTTGGGTATCTCTAGTAGCAAGTTGGTATACGTCTCGGTATACTCTTTGCTTGTACCCGTTTGACGAAGGTACTTCAACTTTGCTCTAGCCTCGTAAGCCGCGTTCTCCGGATAGAAGTATTTCTTAAGGTCGGCTTTAAAATCTGACCAAGTAGTGATAGTAGCCATACCTTGTTGAATTTCTTGGCTTCGGAGCCTCCACCATGCCAATGCGTTTTCCGTGAGGAACACCGTGGCTCTCTTTATCTTTCTCCCATCATCCTCCATCTCTAGGTGTTCGAAGTACCTTTCGCAACTCCATATGAAGGTGTCTATCTCTTTCGCGTCTCTCTTACCATTGTATGGTGTCGGTTTGGGAGCATCCTCTCTTGAGAGTTTGCTTGGTCCTTCGTGCATGGCTTGATTTATAGCCGCCCTCTTGCACAGTACCAACTCCCCTTTCACCGTCTCCAACTCTTGCTCGACCGATAGCAGCTTGGCCTTCACTTCCTCCACGCTATCATCTATTGCGTCTTGGATTCGAGCCTCCACGTCCATCCGGATACCATCCACCGCCTTGCTTATGACCTCCTCGAATGTTTCTTTCCACCCTTCAAGAGTCTCTTTTGTTAGGAACTCTTCTTCGGCGCGCATAAGGAAATCGCTCACCCGCTTTTCCATACGCGACATTCTTGTCTCAAGACTTGATGTCATATCCTTGGACTTGCCCCTTTTCTTGGCCTGGTCGACACCCTTATCCATGGTGTTGTTGTTGCTATTATCGTCAGCCATTCTCGAGTTTGAAGCTTCGCTCTGATACCAACTGTCACGGGCTAAGATCTTAGACTAGACCGTGCGGCACTTGAACTCTTCAAGTAAGCCTAAAAGAACTTGGAAAGGTAAGAGACTTAGAGATTTTAAGTGGTATTGTATTGATTATTGAAGAGAGAGAGTATTACAATGCTTGAATGAGCAATTGGTGGATGAAATGAGCAAATGAGCTCCCCACCTTATATAGATGCTATGGAGGGTTCTAGAATATGAGAATATTCTAGAATATTCTACCACTATATTGAATGTACAAGGCATATACAAGGGAATATTCTTATCCAAGAATATTCTAGAGCTTCTAGGTTCTTCCTATAGACCTAGACTCTTATCATGGATCGGCCCAATATGTGGGAAATGGGCGGGCCGTGACAAAAGGATGAATATACCAAAAGATACATATTGAGGAAAAACCGCACCCTATTGTAGACAAAAGGTAATCTAGTTTGTATCGATGTCTGACCACATTAAAAATAATTTTTTATTAATACATAAGTTGTTTCATACTCCTTAATTAGTTGTTTGGTGTTGGGTTCCTTCCTTGATATATTCATTTGCGGATATGTACTTAAGTCCTAGCTTATTAGAGATATAAATATTATTTTACAACTTTATTCATTTAAAGAGTAAAATTATACTGCTTTAGCTTTAAAGATGAAAAAATTAAGCTTAATTCTTACCGGCATTATTTACAAGAACGATGAAGATAAGTATACAAAGGTATAAAATTCACCCAAAAAATTTATGATAATATGACGTTAATTGATTAAACTCTGGTGTTGAGAGGCAAAAAATATGGGGAAATGGTCGACTTATTGAGGGTAGAAACTAATAAATTCATTGATAAATATCTTTACATGGTTCTGAGAACACACCAGTTTCCTATAACAACTTGCTATGCATGTCTGATGGAAAATAGCAATGCGCAAAATCTGCGAAATGTAGGTATATACGTAGATGATGACATGTTTGCTTTGGAAGAATTTTTCAGCGGATCTCGAATGCCCCGAGCAATAAACCTATGAGGCTGGTAATTATAACTTGCTTACATTAATATTTCATTAGAAGAATAAATTGATTAAAATAAAAATTAAGAAGAAAAAACCCAGAGCCTAAGATGTGGTACACAATTTATCGTTTGGTTACACATATTTACTCCGATGATAAAGATTAGGCAGCCAGTGATTTCAAAAACTAATATAAAAAAATATTGGATTTTCTTAGATATAGTTATTACTTTAAAAAGAAGATTTTCAGAAGATTTGATTACTTTTTTCAGTACTAGCTTCTACACTAAGGTTCATTTACATATTTTAAAATATTTTAATCAGGAAGAATATTTTGGGTTATTGTCCAATGAATTTATTTGGCATATTCATTAGATTATAAATCTATGTTTTTCTTAAGGATTATCGGTGTTATTCCCTGGAAACCTGGAGTGCAGTATTTATAATAATGATATTTATTTAAAATCAATTAACCTTTTTTGGTTTTTTCGGGTGGTGCTTATCACAGTTTGTTGGGCTAATTAGTACTTGACAATTTAACGTAGGACGATATTCTCCTGTTTATATAGTGTCCAGTGTATGACGACAACATTTATCACCACACTACGGTCGAGTTCTTTGCTTGACAACTACGACAATATTTTCAGGTTTAGGTATATTTTTTGCTTATCAGTCCACCTTCACCTGCTTGCTCCACCAAGCACAAGTTATAAGATCAGTAATCCCAATTGCAAATTGGACTTACAGGTGAAAAGCAATGTTCACAACAATACATGTACGTAACAAAAATAGTATGACTACCAAATTGTTAAAATATGATTTCCAAAAATAAATTAATACCAATTGGACATGCTGAATCCAAGATACCTAAAAAATGATAAATGTATCGAACACTCTACACAGTTTTCTAAAACTAGACAATTTTCAAATTCAGTTAGAATTCCTTATATACTCAAGTGACGAATCACAGATTGCCATAAAAATAATATATATAAACCAACACAACAACAAGGTTTTTTGGTACACAAACCCAATTACAATAAACTTCTCTAAGTGTGAGAACAATAAAAAAAAATGGTTTTAAAAAACAATAAAAAGAGAAAAATATCTCTAGACAACAAGATAATCAAAACTTCTATAAGGATAAAAAGGTCATAAAAGATGAAGAAGAGAGCAATTTTAAGAAACCAATACTAGGTACAACACATCAGAAGAAACCCTATACACAGCGCCCTTGGATCCTTAATAGAGAACCAATAGATTCCGATATAAAGATGAATTGAAATACTATATACAGAACGGACGATATCAACACGAGAAGTCGTTTTTTTTTTTTGCACAATTATCCGATTGAGTATTATAAATCTAAAAAAGAATGGATTAAAGATCATTACGAGATAACCAGATTTATGTACAACGATAAGATAAGACAGAACATGAGATGACAAAGTTTAGACAATATCAAAAATTAGAAAAACACTGGAACGGTATCAAGTTTGATCAATTTTTAGAATTGAAAGACACTGAAAAAATCAAGAATGCAGAAAAAAATTTCTACAAAATTCATCTACTGTCGCATGACAGTAAAATGCTTGAAGCTTATTTATTGGGGAAAATTTTCAAAGACGCTTTAGAGTGTAATAAGGGGCATGATGCAAAAGAACTAAAGAAACATCTATTCATCGTTAAAAAAGTAAACAATTTATATTTTCCAAATAGTGTTTTGAAGAAGAAAATACTAAAATAAATAGATAGAGAAGTGATTTCATTCTTAGGAAAACAAGTAACATAGCAAATTCATAGAGAGCATAAAAATATGATTCTTTTCATGGATCATGGATCTGAAAAGCAAATAGAAGAATTTAAGAAATATTATTACGAAGATGAACGAAAAGTACAAACAAGACAATAATGTAGGATGTCAACATTCAAATAACATCCAACTAGATAACAACAAATAGTTATACTATGTAACAGGTTATTGAGTTAAAAAAATAAATGAGTATGATTGTCAATGTCCTTAAATGACGGCCACCACTAAAGAGTTAATGATCTTAGGAGTTGCAATATTACTAAGATTTATATCATTTGGGTCCTTGCAAGTGATTTGTCTCAATAAATATAAGTTAAAAATTACATAAATATGTATAAAAATGCATAACATAATTAAAACAAGTCAATACATAATAAAAATACATGACAACCACACAATACATATAAATTTATCATTAACTTGAGAAATTCATCAAAAATATCAATAAACAATTAAGGATGTTGTTTCAAAGAATGTTACAAACATCATAAAGACATACATACGTATATTGAAACAATGCAATGAAACATCATGTCTCAAGATAAAAAAACTATAGTCTAACCTGATTTATTTATTTCCAACAAGTTATTAGGTATATTTTTTTAGCTTTTTATTTTTTGATACAAAGTACATTATTTTAACTGATAACAACTTAATTATCAATTTACATGATATTATCTTTGATTTTGATTTTGTTTTTTTTATCTTTTTATGTTGTCTATCCAACACAAAAATAAAATCTTCTAAAACTTAATATTAAACTAAATTAAGAATTTGGTATATGCTTGACAAATACCAAAATAAAAGGTTAAGCCTTATCAAATATTTTTATTAATTTAAATATATTTTGAAAGAATTGTGAATGGTTAACACAATTCTTACAATATTGCATTATGTACAATCAAATGAAATTTGATGCAAAAATGATGTTCTGATCATAATAGTTGCAGATTCAAAGAAATCTTGAACTGAATCAATAACATTAAACTTTTATTATGATGCATGATAATTACAATAACTAGATATTCATTAGTTACTTAAAACATCAGTGTACTTACGGGACGTGCATCATCATTAAGTAAATATAGGTATGCAAGTTTTCCTTGGTCATTAGTATGCTTAAGTTCATCTTCTTCGCTGGAGTCGTCAATGGGAGCATCATCATCCACAGATTATAATTTTAGTATCTTACATTAGTTTGGTATAGCATTAGTAATAGTCTTTGTTTAAATTAGGATTATCTATAAGGTAGTTTAAATGTGTTTGTGATGCAGATCAGAAGCGTTAAAAATATAATAAATTCTTGCAGCAGAGTAGAACCGAAAAGTAACCAATAAAATAGATAGAAGTTAGTTGAACTTCAAAGAGAAATCCTAAAATCTAGTTGTTTATCTAGACTTTGTTAATTCGCTACGAATAACGACTATAAATATGAGATTAGTATTCAGACTTCGAGGTAAACCCAACTATGAATAAAAATCAAAATCAATAAACTCAACAAGTTTAATGAATAAAATAATTTTATTTAATCAAAAACTCCCCTCCCCTAATTTTCATTTTTGGAGCTCCCTATATAGATAACTCCTACTAAACAAACCATAAACTTATCAAAAACCTATAAACTTGTTTTCCAAGGTATCTAATACCTGTAAGCAACTTTCCTAACTTATTAAAACTCTTAAAGTAAACTTCTAGACTCTTCTAAAATTACCCTAAATAATAAATCCGAAAATTAATTATTTTCTACTAAAAATAATATTAATAAAATATAAATAATGATAAAATAATAGATTTATTTTCCATAAATCTCCCTCCATCAGTTTACTTAAAAAGTGGAATATGGAATATGTGTAAACATTTTTTAATGAGTGTTATTCTCAAAGTGACTAATTGTATTTTAGACGGCTACGATGAATGATATTTCACTATTTCAGTTAATCATAACCAACGCCAACCTCGAACGAGTTGCTACTAAAAATATGTGAATCAAATTTTAAAAGGAATGAAAAAGCACAATGTCCTAGAAAAACATGAAAATGATTATGTCAATGTCAGACTACCTAAAAGGTTAGTAGAGAAAAAATAAAAAAATCATTTTGCATAAAATAACACGTAAACTATTAGGAGTATAAGATACACAAATATACACTAAAATCGTATTTCAGAAAAATCTCAACCCGCACGTGTATACAAATCAACAAAGATAATTACACGTAAATTTTAAATTTACAAACAACTAACTGGTTTCCTAAATTGTATATGAATCATATAAACATGTACAATACTCTAAATTGTATCCTAAAACTAGACAATTTCTAAATTTAGTTAGAATTCCATGTATAAAAGATGCAGAAGCCAGCTTAGAAGTCGGCATCAAAAACACGCTATATAAAACAACATAACAACAAGGTCTACTGATACAAAAACCCTAAAAACAAAAAATAAAGTTTTTGTATTACAAGGGTTGAAGATTGAGAACTATAAATAGATATGAATTCAGATCTAAATATCATAATAAATGAAGAGCATAATGTTACCGAGCAACCGATATTAGCAATGGAAGAACTAAATAAACCATACACAAGGATTCCAAGGAGAAGCTATGGAGAGCCAAAAGATTCAGATGACAAAAAAAGAATTACGAGACTTTATTCTGAATCAACGTATTGAGTACAATAATGTAAGCTTTGCAGATTACGATCCTATTGAGCAATATAAATTTAATAAAAAGGGATGGATTAAATATCACTACAAGATGACCACATATATGGAAAGCTATAAGAGAACACAGGAACACAAACTGAAAAAATTTAGAGAATATCAAAAATTAGACAAAGATCGGAATGGTATGACATTTGATCAATTCTTAGCATTGGAAGACACTAAAGAGATTAAGAAGAAAAGAAAGAATTCAACAACTGGAAAACTGAAACGTGACAGTAGAATGCTTGAAGCTTATTTACTGAATAAAGAGTTCGAAAAAGATGTAGATTCTGATGATGTGCATGATGAAAAAGAACATGAAAAACTTCTCTGCAACATTAAAAGGGTAAATGATTTTTGTTTTCCAAATATTGTTTTAAAAAAAATAATAAAAAAAAATAGAAAAATAAGTAATTTTATTCCTAGGAGAACAAGTAACTGAACAAGTATATAGAGAATATATATTAAGGAGTCTTTTCCAAACCATGGATCTGAAGAGCAAATAAAAGAATATGGAGAATATATCTATGAGGATGAACGAAAAGTAAGAACGACATAATAATGTAAGTTGTTACAATTAAAAGAACATCTACATCAAAAATACAATGTCAACATTTTATCTGGGATCGAGGAAGAATACAAATTTGCAAACAAAGTCTTATGGTATGTAAAATTGAAGAGAGAAGCTGGAAACTCAAGCACAATTCAAAGACATATAAATTCGGTTTTGGATTAAATGATTAGCGGAAGTCAATTACAATTAAAAGGTAATTAATTCTACGTTTTAGGTTATACTTTATGATTGTTCAGGCAGTATATATGAATAAATTATATATATTAAAAATCTTTATTGTCAACCTAATTATTTTTTTTGTTATTGTATTAGAATCGACAAATGGCATATCAAATTCAACGTGTAAAAGAAACCCCGGAAATAAAAATACTCGGTAAAAATGACGATATAAAGAATATCAACAAAGAACTAATTTATATTTTTTGGGATGTGATTCCTGTTTTTTATTTTTTTCTCAGTATTTGTTCATTTTGTTGAGAATTGTCCAACACTCACAGTTTATAATTTATTTATAAATAAATTCTTTTTATAGATATTGCAATTAAATTCATGGTCTCATTACTACCATGAAATTATATTGAAATGGAAAAATTCTATGCATATTGAAAGAGTTAAATTTTATATTATACAAGAGGCAATTTCATATTTAACCTGCACTTGATGAATTTTCACAAGACACAATTTCTTGGAATATTAGTTTACGATGCTATTTAAGGAACCTATATTGTACAAACATGGACATGGGACACGTTAAGGGGACGCGTGATATGTATTGCACACACTATTAAACCTAGAAAAGTATATATCATACTAATTTTTAAATTTCTCTTTATGTTTACTAAAAAATTATCTACAAATGTCTTTATCACAATCATTTTTTAATATGTAGTATTAATTATCCGACAGAGATAATTAACAAAAGAAATTTGCTTTATTTTCTTATGATTTCAGACCGGATAATTATCCGATATCCATATAAAAATACGAATACGAAATCAAAATTATATATGTTTGAAATTCGAATCAAAATCGGATAGTGTATAAAATATTCAGATTCGAATACATATAATTTCATATACGTGTATGTATGCATTCGTCCACACACTTATTATGAATATTAAATCTCATACAACACAAAAACATAAAGGGAGAAAATGATAAAAAAAAACATGATAACATTTGTATCAATGTCAAAATACCTGAAAAATAAGGGAAAAAAAAGGAAAAAAAAATCTTACCTAGAATAGAAAGTAGACTTGCACGATTCCCACACAAAACCGTACCATAGATATGTGTTTGACATGCTTCTATACGAAAGAAAACATCTCCATTGAAAACTTAGGTTATAACGGAGAAAAAAAATTCCATAGATACTTCGTTATAAAATAAAATCTGGAGAAAAAACAAAATCAAAGCAAAAAAATAAATACTGAACTTTGAATATCAATCATTCAGTTGAAGGTAAATCTATGTTCTTCTTTCTTCTTTTAACATTTTATACTAATTAACTACATTAAGATTTGTATATTTCTATAAAATAATTATACCGTTGATATCATGCAGAACTAATCATCCAGTGGGTTTCATTACTTCTTTAGCTTATTCACTTGGTGCGATCTAATTCCACATCAAGTAAGAAATTTTACCTAATGTTTTTTCAATTGATAGTTGAACTAAAATTTTTAATTGGCTATGGAAGATGAAAATCATCTTATTTGTTTGTTTTTGAAGATTTAGTATAAGGGTTGATTTTAAAATATTTCATATTTGTTTAATTTTCTAATTTGATTTTTGTACAAATATTAGTCCAGTTGTAAACTAATGCTCTTGGACAATTAGATTTGATTTGTTAACTAATCTGATTCTTACTCCTTCATCACCAATTATGAAAGGATTTCAATTATGGTTTTGATGCATGGATTTCTTGATTTCCATTTTAATTAAGTACAATAAAATTTAAACTATAAAATCAATTCTCTAAATTTTTAATTGTAAAATATTATTACTGTTAATTGATACAATATTTTGGTTTTACAAAGTAGTTATAGATGGATGGTTTCGATATAACTGCAACTAAGGTTGTTGTCAGACTGTATTTGCAATAGTAAACATGATTAGTTTCAGGTTGAATTGTGCAAGTAATGCATTTCATTTAATTGACAACAACTATAGAGATGTTAGCAGTAAGGCACATCTAAAGTGCACCGAAAAATATGCAGTTGCTTCACTTATTCTCCACTTTCACATGATTCACTTAATGTCTCTCTCGGTTTTAAACGATGTTTGGTTCTCTTGGTTAGGTTCGTGAACCTTATAATTTTGAGTCTCACTGGAACTTATATTCTTTCTTTGTACCTGTTTTAGCTTTGGTGCAAGAGAACTACATTTGTAATGCAAATATTCCTTTTATTGGATGAGCTTTATTACATCAACCAGAAGTTTGAATGTTTCTTGAGGAGCTTAGCCAAGCTGTGGTTGAACTTGAGACTGAAAGTTACAATCACAGTCTGATTTTTTAAATTTTGGCCTGAAACTTTTATGTTGATAATCATGGAATTGGTTTGAGTTTTGGTATTATTGCTTAATTTTATGGGAATTTTGTAATGACCGATCATGTGTATTTTTCTGCTTTGTGGGTTTTTATTTTAGGAATTTATATATTGCAATCATAGACTTTTAACTTTCTTTTTTTTGTTACTCGCAGCTTGCAGGATAACCTTCGATTCATGTGAGTAGATTCCTAATCATCTTTGTGTGTGAAATAACTTCAACCTTAAAATGATTGTTTAGTATCATTAAGTCTTCTTCTTTTTGTGTGATTAGACCGGTGATGTCAAAGATCCAGTTTATGGTATTTAGTTCAGTTAATTGCATTTGGTTACTTTAATTTCATTTTTTGTGTTATAATCTTTTTTTGTCTTTATCGCTCTATAACATAAGGAAAAATGGTGATGTTTTTGAATGGCATTATGGTGACTAACATAATCAGACAACAATTTCTAACTGAATAGAGTACTATCATCGTAACGCCGGTGTTCATGCAAGACATCCACCAAATTCTGACGTCAATTATGTAGCCTATCTTGAAGATCTTAATGAGATGATTGAAACGTATAGAAATTTTGGTAATGATAGTGAAGAAAATGAGACTGATACTGAAGCGCAGAGCGATTTAATTTTTTTTTCAAGATGTTGCTAAGGGAATATATAATCAGAATGGAAACATAATCGAAACAGATTCAAAGAATCGCCCGCCAGTTGTTGTCCAAGAACCACCAATTACAGCTAGGACATGACATCAAACACAGCCAATAGCAAACATAACTAGAATGACAACTCGAAAAAAGGAAGATGGAAAAAGAAAGAACTAATATCAACTCTATTGACTTGGGAGACATCAAAAACAACTAATTTGGGAATTTTAAGTTCTTATAATTAACTAACTGTAGAAAGTTCATATCTAGATCTTTGATTAGTTAACATTTTTATTTTGTTCTTAGTTTAAATAGTTTCTTGATATGGTTTATAAAGGTGTTATACTCTATCAGTTTAACCACTTAGCCCTATTAACATCCTATCTAACAGAAAACAACTTGCTTGCATTGAACTTTCAGTTAACAAATAGGTCATCAGTCAAGAAAGATAATTGGTGACCAACCAATCTCAGTACACCTACGTTACATTTATGATGTTATATACAATGTGCAGGAGTGTTGAGTATAAGTCCAACTAGATACCAACAGATAAAAAAAAATAGATAAGCAGAATACATAATAGACTGTATGATTGTCAATGTCATTAAAGATGGCCACCAATTAAAGGTTGAACCCCGACCTAAGGCCGGGGTGATACCTAGTATTATTACAAAACTTCGACTATATAAGAATTTCTACTCAGACCCGGCCTTGGGCCAAAGTTGACAAGGTTCAACTTTGGGAAACAACCCAAAGAAGAGCAGCAAAAAAGAAAATGTTTTGTAACCGAATATTAACGTCGATGATCTTCCACTATTAACAATGAGATTTTCTCACATACAAAAAATTAAGTTAAAAATTAATCACCTTTCTAATTATAAGAACACATGTTATCACTAATAACTAATTAAATAACTACATTTATAAAATTTAATATCATAGATTGATATTATTACCTGTACAACATTTAATAGTTAAGTGGGCATCACCGTAACAATAGCCTTGTATAAAAAGAAAAACTAAAATAGACATCTTTCTATTTGTGGTTAGAATAAATTAACATGGTCAAATTGTTATAAGGTACTATTTTTATGTTTGTTTTGAACATTTTCGAGATCAGAGCCAGCCTTATTTCTACTAATAATATATATAATATATAAATAGAGATTCTCAAAAGAAATGAATTTATAAAAAATAAACAACCCATAAAATTACCATATAAAAATGTATATATCGAGAATAATCACCTGCTATATCGAACAACATGTTACATATCTGGCCAAAAACAAAAAAAAACAGCCAGATGTTTCTAGAAGTTCTTTAATGATGATGGACCATGGTTAAGAGATAACTTCGTGCATTTACCATCAACGTCCATTAGTTAGCAAACGTTGGCGTCCTTGTAGCAGTCATCCAGCATGATAGTCACGCGGCTTACTTCCACCACAACTAGCGATTTTAATCATATCTTTCTAGACCATATATATATATATATTTTGGACGGAGCACCACAAATCTGCACAGATATGTTATTTTGTTATTCCTTGATTTTTAAATATACTTTGAAGGTTTTTCTACTCTGCTCACATAGAACCTGCTTTCGGTTCTCATCACGTGGGCCGCTCACTAGATATCGATATGGGGCTACATCAACCGCGCATAATTTGAATTTTGAAAATGGACATCCTTGACGAAATTGATTCGGGTGGAAGTTTTAGAACATGTTAATCTTTGATGAGAATGATCAGACTATCCAAAATAGATAATCCCCCAAGGAAACCCCTTACAAGTTACATCGATCCCCATACAATATTCTACCATTTTCGCTCCTCTATACAGAGTCATTTTGGACATATGTTAGAATTAACACACCCATACTATCTCTCTTTTTATATATATATATATATCTCGGAAAATTAAAAATATATCTCGAATTTGAACTACCAATTAAGTGATATGTCTTATAAAGGTAGAAATTAAGGGATATGTCCCAGCCGTCCATTTTTTCTGTTAAATATATATTTTTGGACAGTTGTGTCCTCCACACATAAAACATTTAATGGTTAAAGAGAGGGAAAATTAGAAATATATCCGGATTTATGAAGTTGATCATGATGGTGATTGATTGACGGAAGCGGGAGTTGATGATGGTGTGAAACCAATTTAAAATGTCAAGGACATAACTGTCTTAAAATATGTATTTGACGGAAAAAATAGACGACTGAAACATATCCCTTAATTTCTACCGTTGTACGACAGAATCCCAACTGATAATTCAAATCCGAAATATATTTCCAATTACCCCTATATATATATATATGATATGCCTGATCATCTCAAAAGGTTTATCGTTAGGATCTTGCAATTTATGGTTGTTTTTTTCGTTTTTATTTTTTAAAGCATATTTATGGTTGTTAGTGTAGTCTAAATATGCTCGAGGATCAAATCTGAAGGCATAGGCACGCATATTTTTCATTAGTAAAAAGGATAACACATTGAATATTATGTATGCACTATATGTCAGTGTGCATACATCTTGTTTGTCTTTGGTATGCACACCAAAATCTACCAAGTGTATCTTTCACAAATTTGGGTAAGCACTATGAAAGGTGCATAATAAATTAGATAGCTTGGCCTTTATAGTTTCCTAATACGTCTTAAAAACTATGGTCCTTCTCTCTATTTTCTAAACTATGGTTACTAGACATTCATAAAAGAAAAGTTATTAGGAACAGAGAACTAAGTCTAGAAACATGCATTTTCCCAGCCGAAGTGTAGTACTAGTGTTCATCACAAAAACGAGTACTCAAGTGAACAATGTTTCTCTATTGATTTTCCTTCATAAAATTGGATTACACGGGCTAATTTCATTCCAACAGCTAGCTTAAAGGAGGAAGAGCTTTAATAACAATTAACTAACAAGAAACAAAAACAAAATCTTTTCCGGTAAGATCAGCTCAGAGCGTGATTAATGGTTATTGATCGTCTATGAAGTGGATCGTGGCGTAGAGGGTCGTTCTCAGCTTGTTGTCGTAAGGCGGCAAGGTGGTCCTGCAGTTGTCTAACACACACATTAAGAAAAAGAAGTAAGATGATGAAGTTCATTTATTTTTTTAATGATGTTGAGGGTCAGGTCCTCCAGGGCTTAGTCTGTGAACCTTATATTGATCAGTCTCTGTACTTTTTCTTAGTTCCTTAACCAACCCCACTACAACAGATGATGGTGATGTTGATATTGACGCCGATAATGATGATAATACATCATTCTTCACCACAACTTCTTCAGTATGAATCGGTCGAGCTTCAGATCTTATAGCTGCTGTTAATATCAAAACTATGAATAAGAAGGTACACTTGATCACTCTATTAGCTGCCATGAATTCAAATTCTAATCAACTAGTAACTCTGTGCTAACTAATTATAAATATCAACTCGTCTCTCTTTTAATAAGCCTGTTGTGACTTGTGAGTTATGGTTTAGATGATTCAACTCTATCTATATATATATATATATATAGCCATTTAGTAAACATTATTTTATTAGCTTTTTTTTTTGCGTGGAAATTTCATATTAAAATATGTGGAGTTCGTGAGATCATATTGCTCTGTTAGCATCGATCCGTGTCTAATCAATTAATTATACAGGGCCGTGAATTATAAGTCCAGAGGGTTATTATCCAATTATAAAAAACATAATAAAAAATTTTTTATATAAAAAAACCATTAGAACTCAACTGTTCAGAATACCCTTCCTTAAAAACAGTTCACTCTCATTTATTTCTCACTATTCCATTCGTAAGCTCATCATTTCTCTCTTCAACCACCTCCAAAAATTCGAACCGTTCACTCTCACTAACAGTTTTAAAAAATTATCAGAAAAATCTCCTGAAACAACATCATATCTTCATCCTGATCGTAATAATCATCATCCTTATCCTCGTAGTCATAATCTCCATCACCACCAGTACATTAAAAAACAGAATCAGAAACTGAATTTCTGATTCTCAAACTGTTGTTCATCATCATCAGTAGATATACTAAGTTTCCAAGATCCTACTTCTACTATTAACTCAGAACTTTCTATTCCATTCTCTAATAGTTTAAACCTAACCAAAAATCGAAACAAAATCACTGAACATCATTAAAAATGGTGAAGAAACAAGAGAAAAAAAAGAGAAAAAGATGAACAAAAAACTTAATAAAACAGATCCAAATCCATGGCCTACCGATTTGAGTTGTTAAGTCGCCTAATCCGTCTCTGAATACTGATCCCTCAATAATAGTAGTAGTTTGTTCCATAATCATTTCATCCTGCCCTACCGATTTCAGTAACATTTCAACAGATTTTGAGGATGTAGCTTCATACCAAAAATTTACGCCTTGAGATGGAACAAGATTCGGCAGCAGTTGAACTAAAAATGATGAAACCAAATTTGGTTTCAACATAAAATTTGTATTTCACCAACACAACTTCAACGAAGAAACAAAATGCACCAAATTGAAAAAACTAGGAAAAATTTAGTTGAAACCAAATTTGGTTT
>JAJJMC010000896.1:988130-999468 GCA_023531435.1 Papaver californicum | reverse complement strand
CATAAACGTATTGTTTCACCATTAAACTTTGGTTTCACGGTAAAAAGCAGGCACAAATCAGATGAAACCAAATTTGATTTCTATGAAACTTACTGTTTTCACCAACACAAAATTGGTGTCAGCGTTGTTTAGTTTTTCTAAAATTTGATGAAACCAAAAAAGGTTTCATCATTTATTTTATTCCAGATGAAAAAAAATGATGAAACCAAAAAAAAAATTATCATTTTCAGACATTCCACAAACACAAACACTGGTTTCAACGTTGTTTTAGTTTTTGTAAAATTTGATGAAACCAAATTTGGTTTCATCATTTTTCTGACGTTTCACCAACAAAAAACCCTAATTTCGACAGTGATGATGTATCATTATTTTTTGATGATGATTTTCGACTATGATGATCTAGAGGTGTTGGTGATGTTTGTAGAGGATAAAAAGAGGAGGAAGAGGTGTTGTTGGTGGTGGATCTAGACATGTAGTGGTGGAGAAGAAACAATAATGAGGAGGAAGCGATGGGGAAGGAGGAGGTGTTGTTGTTGGTGGATCTGGATATAGAAAGAGAAGGAGGTACTGGTGGTGTTGGTGGAGGAGACGGAGGTGTTGTTAGTGGTAGATATGGGTGACAAAATTAATTGTTGGTGAACATAAAAGCAAAAAAAAAAAGAGGGAGGTGTTGGTGAAGGATACGAAGGTGTTGTTGTGGCGGAGGAGGTACGGTTGCTGCTGGTGATGGTGGCTGAGGAGGTAATGTTGCTGCTGGTGATGGTGGTGGGGAGGAGGAGAAGAAGAAGAAGAAGAAATTAACATACCTAGGTTATATAGGGAAGGGCATCTCGGGTATATTAAAAATAACTAAAAACTAAATTTAATCCATATTAAAGAAAATGGGGTTTTAGTTTCATTTTTAATTAGAATGGTTTTTGTTTATAAAACATAATATGTGAGGGTTTTTTGTATGAGAAGTTTGTTCACCTTGGTTTTTTATACCAAGTTATGTTAAGTATACCTAAAAAGTGTTATTACTATCTAAGTAGATTATTTCTATTGGGAAATAGGTCTATTGCCAAAGGTTCTCTAAAATATGGTTTTAGTGGACTTGTAAAATTAGGGATAGATGAAATGGACACAAAAAAAACAAGATAATTATGTCCCTCATCTTTAAATTTGTTTCTTTTTTATCCTTTCTCTCTCCAATTTAAAAACAAATCACAAAAACATTTATAACTTTCAAAATATATATCCAATTTTAATAAAATTCATATTTTTGGAAAGGATTTTAAATTATCTTCAAAACAAGATCCATTGTTGATAGTAAATTCAAAAGTTTTTTTTCTCGAAAGAAAATAGCTAGGATGAAACTGGTTGCATCCTGAATTAAAATAAAATAGAAAAAAATTTCAAAAAATAGTTTGGATAAAACTGGATACATCCTGTTTTAAACTAAGAAAATAAAAATATACGAATAATTGCTAGGATGAAACTGGTTGCATTTTTGGTTTAAAATAAAATTGAAAAAAAATATTCGAAAATAGCAATGATGAATCTGGTTACATCCTAACTTGAATTTGTTTTCATCCATGTTTATACTAGTATGAAACTAGTATCATCATGCTCAAAACACTCTCAAAAGATTGGTACATGGCTCAAAAGTGCTTGAGAAGAAGAAAATAAGCTAAAAATAATAAAACAAGAAAATCTGCAACGTTTTTATGGTGTTACAGATTAACTGTTGCAATGAAGCTGAAGATAAACGTTGCGAAGCTGAAGATAAATGTTGTTGATTGGTTGAAGAAACCGTTGCAGCTGAAGATAAACGTTGCTGATTGGTTGAAGAAACCATTGCAGCTGAAGATAAACGTTACAAAGCTGAAGATAAACGTTGCTGATTGGTTGAAGAAATTGTTACAGCTGAAGATAAACGTTGCAAAGCTGAAGATAAACGTTGCTGATGGGTTGAATAAATCGTTGCCTTTTCTCTATTCTTCTCATCTTCTTCAGCAGCAGCAGCAAAAAAAATTCTGAATTGATTTTTTTCGCTCTTTTTAGCTTCCTGAGCTCGACCCAACCTTCCTAACCTCTTTTGTGACTCAACAAAACCTTTGTATACACCACATGAGCAAGAATTCTGAAATTAACATCAAATAGACTTATTGGGTGTTTTATGGTTGAAGAATTCTGAAATTAGCATCAACTAGATATCGTCTCCAATTGAAATTACAACACCAGCTTGGTATTTGCAGAACATCACCGATTGGAATTGAATCTCTGACTTAGTTCGTGGGTATTTGCAGAACATCACCGATTGCAATTCCTCCGGAATTCAATTTGGTTAGTTTGTTCATGTTTGTTAAACACGATCATTTAAGGGGTATATTAGTCAGTCTAATTATATTTGTCCACAAAATCTTGGGTAGAATATCCAAATTGAATTTTAGAAGAATATTTTTTAAATCTTTGGATATTAGAACAATATCTATGTTTACTTGTCTTCTAAACCCATTAAAAAAGAAATGTGGGTTATTGAACCAATTATCTCTATTTACTTTATTTGAGAATATATGAGGGGGAAGTTATACTTCAAAAATTGAAATTCCAATCGCACACTAGTATTTTTGTTCGTATGTTGAGAATATATTGCACTTGGTCAGTTTGAAAGGCTAGGAATGAAATTGCTTTCAACAACAAAATCAGCACAAAGGACCAAATTATCATTCAAGTCAAGCTTCAGGCATACATCTGGTGCAGCAATGTGGAATCCGTGGAAGCTCTAAAGGTGTTAACTTGGATCATTTTATCTGTATTGGCAACTTGGCATAGCAATATAGCATGATGTTATTGGGTTTCGTTTTTACCTCTTCGAAGATGTGCTATACTAGTCAGCTTATTCGCCGTCGTTGTTCCTTTTCCTACCTTTGGTAGGCTATCGATTAATATATTTGCCGATCAAAACAGAAAAAAGAATATATTGAGAACACTTTATTATTTTTGAAAAGCTTTGAGAACACAATGGGTAGACACATAGTATATACCAAATGCACTAAATTGGTCCGAATAGGATCATACTGATTTAGTTATCAATTAAGTTTAAAGTTAGTTTTCTTTTGTCATGCCGTTGGGTTAACAGTTAACTAATTAAACGGCTTTTGAATATTTTTGGTGTCAACCAATAATGCATATTTTTGGTGTGAAAACTCGTTCAAACCACAACCCGTCAATGAGCTCAATAGTCATACGTGTATTGGTGTATAGTCTACTCAGCAATGTAAGATAATTTACAGGCAATCATATGTACTCATCGAACTGTTTTAGGTGAACTTTATCCTTAATTAAGATTGAGATTTATAATAATAATAATAATGCAATTAAAGGAGATATTGAGCTAGGTAAGCTAGCTAGTAATCTGCGTAAGGTTCAAGGGTCATTCTCTCGACTTTAGGATCTAATTTGCCCCTTCTCTATCCCCCTCGGTCACCAGCACCACGCAGGCAGTACTCCTAAAGTGTCATTAAAGTTTGATTAATATAAATCAATACGGGAAGGAAGGATGTTGTGTATACAGGACAAAGGACGACATAGATTTTTCCAAATTCGCATTTGATTCAGTTCCAATATTCTTATGGACTTCTCATCTTTTTGAGTATTACACCATCAAGTTTTTATATATAACTGTCGAAAAATCTTCGTTATCGATTTCAACAATAATACCATTTGTGTACTATTTCTTCCAATTCGTTATATCTTTATAATATTGATCTTCGTGTATATATTACAACTTTCATAATACTTGGTTTCCAAAATTAAAAACAAGAAAAGAAAAAGAATAAAAGGACAAAAACATTTTATATTAAACAAACTTATTTTTGATATTTTGAGGCGAGTAATCTCTTTACTTAAGACATTTAATGCCCTTCTCTAGATGCCGATACAAGTAATGGCATATGTCTCCAGCATTCAACAATATCTTTAATATTCTTCAACATAACTTCGATGAACATCAAAAAAAAACGTGAATTGATATAGCACAACTCTATTTTACATACTCTTAAAGCTAGTACCAATTGCAATGATTTGACAATTGAAATGATTTGACAATTGTTGGGAATAGTCATTAAAACAATCACAATTTTGAAACGATGTGACTATACCAAACAGTCACGGTTTTGAAACTATGCGACTGTTATGAACAATATCGCTTCTCAAACAATGTGACTATTGGAAAAACGACAGTTTGAAACTATGTGACTGTTCGGAACAGTTGTAGCCGTCTGTCCCATTTATGTTTCAACTAACACAATTTCCATTCAATTGGACATGGGCTTGGGTGGTCATCCCAAGCCTAATTTTCTACATTCCCCCACATGAATTAAATTGTCACATAGAAAAGCTTTATTGCATACTTTAGAGAGTTTGTGCGTGGAACGTCACTCCCTCAGAAAAGATGGTTGTTGGCATTGAATCTTTCTTAGTGAATACCTACATGGATTACTGGCTGATTAGAGAACATGATATCCTGAACTATTCAACCTTATGATGCAACCCGATATAATGTACTCCCTCCGTTTCAGGAAAAGAGTTACTTTCTCTTTAAATTTTTGTTCCAACAAAAGAGTTACTTTCATTTTCAATATAACAAACTTTCAAAACTACCCTTGTTATTTTAAGAAATGTTATTATTCTCATTATAAAGATATATGTAGTATTAAACTTTTTGTTAGGGTAAATCTGGAAATAAATTTCAAAAGTTATTCTCTCTCATCTTGCCTTGACAATTGTGCAAATAGGAAAAGTAACTATTTTCCTGAAACGGAGGGAGTATATCATATAGCTTATTTCCTTGCATATTCGGTTCTCAGTCGTGTTTTTTCCAGCCCTGAACGATACCAGAATTTTATAAGTGCTTTAGAGAAACATAGCCATTTATTTTTTATCGAAGCGGACCCACCTTTCACTCATATATGTGATTTCCTATCGAAAGTATCATTGCGTACTTTAATTAGTCAAACTAATCTATATTGATCATTAGAATAAGTTTTTATCCTCATCTGTGACATGCAACACTGACACTCATCCTAGGAATGGAAAAGATAAAAGATCTCCTTCAATATTTTCTGGCGAGTAATTAACAAATTAGTTGTCCCTTTTGAACTTAGACCTTGGTATCTCTATTATTAGGTTGGGTTTCCGCTGCAACTTACTATTTTAGTAGACTATAATATCATTTTTCTTGATGATGCAATTCATGCTCTCTAAAATTTATATCCTTTATCGACTTGATATAATTCTCAAACAGTATTTTTTTTATAGGCGCATTTGAGAGAAATTGCTTTATGGTGCTATACCGTCGATGTATTTGTTGACACGTACCATAATATCCCAAACTATATGTTCTTCTCAAATAATTGTTTTGTCATAAGAAATGCATATACTCTATCCATACGAGTATATATATATATATTTAAGTTAATTTCAAATTCATTGTACCTCTTCTCCGACTTTGCGTTCAAATCTTCGGAGCCTATAGTTGATCTCGTTGTCAACATTCATTTGGATGATTTCCTTGCTAATACATTCATTCTACAAAAAAACACATAGTTTTTATGTTGATTTGACCAATCATAATATACCATTCAAATACTTCTCGATAAGCCGAATAAAGAAATTTTCAGAATTACTCTCTTTGATATCTTAGGATACCAAATGTGGCGTACAAATTATATAAATTTTCACAAGTCAATGAACCGACGTTCCACTAACATATGAACCACAATCAATATGTATAACATCCAAAATATATGGATTTTCTTACTATGTGATAGTAGACCATCTATTCTTTCCCCCACATTTCATGACTACTACCAATTTTCATGAAATCACAATCTACACACTTATGTATGCAAGTACCATGTGAATGAATCACTTTAATCATAATAGACCGGTTTATACATGATAAAGATCATTAGAGGGTTTTCAAACAAACCACCCAATTGATACATTATCAAGGAAAGAAATTGAAAATACATAGTAAGCTACCGTTTTAACGCATTTGTCATTTTCTAGACAGACATGCGCAACGATTTTAGGATTACTATATCTCACACATAATAATTTCAAATAGAGAACTTAAAAATATAAACTCAAGATAAGTTCCTAACCTTCAAGTTTTGTTTTTACCACAAAATCAAAAGATCAATAGAATTTTTTTAAAATCATTATGAACTAGGGATGATTTTTCTGCTCTTCAGAATTTTCACATGAACAAACTCCACTTTCTAAAATTTGTAAAAAAAAACTTCCACTAATGCAAATTTTTTGAAATTTTGTGGAATATAATCAGAGTGTCTTTTGTACACGGTTAAAAGGATTAACACAAAAAAATTCAATTGGGAGATACACCCATTTCTCTAACATGGGTACAGAACTCAATTTTTCGGTGAAGATTTATTTTCATCCATGCATAACCTTGTTCATATTAACATGTATGAATACCATACACTTAAACTAGTGTCCTTGTGGTGGTGGAACATCAAGTTCAATTTTTTTTCTTTACCCGAATAAAATATGAGCACAACCTTTTCTTTGCACAAAACTTGAATGGTAATGTTCTCCATCATATTGACGTTCTTTAAAATCAAAGAGAACATGCATACACTGTAGAACAAAAAGTCTATACACTAATCAAATGAGGTTTCCATTGCTTTCAACAAAGCACTAAAATCAGTAACAAAGATTAGTAATGATTAAATGTCTTAAGATTGTTGGAAAATCTTCGTTACCAATTTTGATAATAATACAACTTGTGTATTTTTTATGCCAATTCATTACATCTTTGTTACATTGGTCTTCGTCTATGTATTATAAATTCCATAGTATCCAAAACCAAATACAAGAAAGAAGAAGAATAAAAGGAGAAGAACATTTTATATTAGACAACCTTATTTGGGTGCATTGAAGCGAGTAATCTCTTTACTTAAGACATTTAATACCCTTCCCTAGATTCCGATACAAGTAATGGCATATGTCTCCAGAATTCAACAATACCTTTGATATTCTTCAACAACACTTCGATGAACATCAAAAACGAACTTGAATTGATGTAACACAACTCTCTTTACATACTCTTAGAATTAGTACCAAAATGCAAAAGGATTTTCTATTCTCTTCCCTATCCTTTTCTATGATTTTCTTCATGTTTATGTGTGTCCATCCTTCTCAAGAAGATGACTATTTATAAATGTGGAAACAATATTATGACTGTTGGGAACAATCACTAAAACAATCACAGTTTTGAACGATATGACTATTACCAAACAATCACAGTTTTGAAACTATACGACTGTTAAGAACAATAACGGTTCTCAAATGATGTGACTATTGGAAAAACGATAGTTTGGAACTATGCAACTGTTCGGAACAGTTGTAACCGTCTTTCACCTTTATGTTTCAACTAACACAATTTCCATTCAACTGGACATGGGCTTGGGTGGCCATTCCAAACCCAATTTCCTACATTCCCCCACATGAATTAAATTGTCACATAGAAAAGCTTTATTGCATACTTTAGAGAGTTTGTGCGCGGAACATTACTGCATCAGAAAAGATGGATGTTGGCCTTGAATCTTTCTTAGTGAATAACTACATGGATTACTGGATGATTAGTGAACATGATGTCTTGAACTATTCAACCTTATGATGCAACCCGATGCAATGTATATCATATAGCTTATTTCCTTGCATATTCAGTTCTGGGTCGTGTTTTTTCCAGCCCTGAACGATACTGGAATTCTATAAGTGCTTTAGAGTAACATAGCCTTATATTTTTTTACAGAAACGACCCCACATTTCCATCATATATGTGATTTCCTATTGAAAGTATCATTCCGTACTTTAATTAGTGATAAGATTCTGAGAACCTATATATAATAATCGCTATCGTACGATGTCTACAATGTTGGAGCGGTAAATACAGATAGAACCCACAGGGAGCGGTGGAAAATACCAGTACTTAAAATTCCTAATAAACTAACCAGGAACGATGATCTTTTATTTTCTAGAAATTAAACTGAAATGACAAAATAAATAAAATGATACATGAACGGAGTCGGTAAATAGGGAATTTGGTTTCCACCAACTTAATCATGAAAAATTCATATAATCTCCAAACATATTTTCTATAATACTCGAGACAAATATTGGAATCTACCTCATATCTCGGAAAATATTTTAATAAAATCCTAATTATTTAGTTTTACCGATGCAATTTCCTTCGCTTCAAATGTAATAATCCTAAAGCACGACTTATCAATCAAAAGCATATACCATCGAAGAACTTAACCCAAGTACGGCATATCAATCATAAAGCATAAATAGTCAATGAAATCATATAAATTAATTAAATACCAAGCATTAATGAAGTGAAATTACTAGTCATTGAATCACATGAAAATATTATGACGGAATATATATAAATACACAATTAAAATTGGGTTCTACCTAAAACCCTAGCCATAAAATCTAACAAAACATGGATAAAATCCATCAAAATAAATAACAAAGGCAGAAACCAAGATTAAACCCTTTAAACTCTGCTTCTGCAACTCCAGCCGTCAACTCAATCCGGCAGACGTTAACAACCTATACCTTCTCTCCCTTGTCTCCTCGGTACTCCTCCACCAAACAGACCAATCAAGTCGTCAACCCAATAAACTACCTCTTTCCGTTCCACTTCCCAGCACAGCCGTCACCCAACACTCTTTCCAGAACCAGAACTCCCTTGACTACAAAACTCCTAATTCTCTTTTATACTCTTGTCTCCACCGAACTCTCTGCCACGTTTCCCTACTTCACTTCTCTCACACGTGCTTTTAGTTCTTTCCTTCTCGATCCCATATGCTGTCAGACTCAAAAGAAAGTCCCACACTTTTACCGACCGAGCTAAACCTCACTCCCTTCTCCATTTCAACGACCAACTCTGACTTTATCTCTATTCTTTTATATCACGTGAATCCAAAAAGAGACCCACCTAGTCTTCTTTATTTTGCTTCATAATCTCGCCCAAAACACACAGAAGGTAAGCGCAACTGCCACGTCCTGCTTCTCTCCACGTTAAGCCAACATATGGTCAGCTTCTTCTCTGTGCCCCACCGATTTAGTCCATTTGGCGGATTTATTTGTGACATTGGGTTTTATATATATGACCTATAAAAGCACAAAAATAATGTATTAACATAAAAAATAGATATTAACAAATATAGATTAAGCAATAAAAATATATAAATTAGGTGTTTATCAATTAGTCAAATTAATTTATATGGATCATTAAAAGAAATTCTTATCCTCATCCGTGACAGACAAAACTGACAGTCATCCTAGGAATGAGAAAGATAAAAGATCTCCTTCAGTGTTTTCTGGCGAGTATATCACAACTTAGTTGTCCCTTTTGAACCTAGACCTTGGTATCTCCATCACTAGGTTGGGTTTCCGCTACAACTTACCATTTTAGTAGGCTATGATATTATTTTTCTTGATGATGCAATTCAAACTCTCTAAAATTTGTATCCTTTATCGACTTGATATAATTCCCAAAAACTATTTCTTTTTGATGCTCGCATTTGAGAGAAATTGTTTTATCGTGCTATACCGTCGATATATTTGTTGACATGTACCATAATATCCCAAAATATATGTTCTTCTCAAATAATTGTTTTATCAGAAAAAATATTTATTTTCAAATGCATATACAATGTCCATACGAGTATATATATATATATATATATATATATTTAAGGAAATTTCAAATTCACTCTACCTGTTTTTCGACTTTGTGTACAAATCTTCGGAGCCTATAGTTGATCTCGTTGTCAACTTTCATTTGGATGATTTCCTTGCTAACACATTCATTCTACAAAGAACACATAGTTTTTATGTTGATTTGATCAATTATAAGATACCATTCAAGCACTTCTCGATAAGACGGATAGAGAAATTTTTGAAATTACTCTCTTTGATATCTCAGGATACCAAATTTGGCGTACAAATTATCTAAATTGTTACAAGTCAATGAAACGACGTTCCACTAACATACGAACCACAATTAATATGTATAACATCCAAAATATATGGATTTTCTTACTATGTGATAGTGTTAGTACCTAAAAATTGCTCTTTAGAAAAACATATGTACCACTGTGTGATAGGCTTTTTGAGAACCTATTTATAGTAACCGCAATCGCACGCCGTCTACAATGTAGAAGCGTCAAATATGGGTCGAATCCATAGGAAACTGGAAAATACTGTAAATTAGTATCTCCAATAAACTACCAGAATGATATTTTTTTATTTTCAAGTATCAAATACGAAGGAATTAAATAAGCAAAACTAAATAACTATACAAGACAATAGTACGGTCGGTAATTAGGGTCTACGGATTCCACCATTGTATCAATTAACGGGCATGTTCTATATGACGACACCTATCAAATGTATAGCTTCTCAAAAATTACTTGTACCCATAAGCACAACTCATCAAAGAAATCCCAAGCATGAATTTTCAAATAAGAACAAACAATGAAGTGAAGCTAGTTAAGCGAATTATGATCGAGTCTGTATTTTAGACTATTGCAAAATTTGGTTTCTTCCGTAAATATATAGACACATTTTTGTGTCTGATTTGTCTCAACTCTTTATATTGATAGTGCTCGATTGTGTACTAATAATGTCATTTTATTGTGATTGTAGGTATTTTGGAGAATAAATGATGGTGAAAAAATTGGCTTAAAAAGTGTTAAATGCACCCTCATTTTGGATAAGGGCACCCCTCGTAAATGATAAAGGCACCCATGCAAGTGTTAAAGGAACCCACCTTCTTTAAATTCAAACTCCACTTTGGCGGGAAATTTTCAATTCAAAACAATGTGAATCTGTGATTGATATTTTGGGATATTTTAAAGTGCTTAAAGGCAAGATTATCCTCTTGCCTAATTTATAGGAGTACCTACATATTTTTGGGAGCATTTAATCAAAACAGAAACTCTCAAAGATTTGTTTTTTATCGAGAATTATTCTCGGGTTGATTGTGATTGAAAAGAAAATATACTTGAACTAAGGGTATTATTCTCGAGCTGTATAATATGGTAACATCATCAAAGTTTGCTGGTGATTTAAATACCGAGAGTTGTTCAAAGGTAACACAAATCAGGATCAAAAGTATCGAGAGAAAGAAAATATGTCGTGATTAAAATAAAAAATATTCAAGAGATTTGGAGGACTTTCTGGAAGATTTGGAGGGTGATTAATGTTCTGGTATAAATAGTTAGTCAAGAGAAAGCATTTGAGGGGTGTGTGT
>JAJJMC010000896.1:782701-987730 GCA_023531435.1 Papaver californicum | reverse complement strand
CTAAAGCTTTTAACTTTGCAACATTTATCTTCATTTACAACGTTTATCTTCAGTGAAACACTTTTTTCTTCTATAACGTGAGTCTGTAACGCTTATAAACGTTACAAATTCATTTTGTTCACTCTTTTTCATCATTTGTAAACACTTTGATCCATGAATGAGTATTTTGAGAGTGTTTTAAACATGAGTAGCTAAACCCCTTTGTTGAGGCGATGGAGGAAGCCATTGTTCCAAGAAAAGTGGTATATTTCTATTCTAATTGATTTTTGTAATTTCTAATATGATTATTTGCCTTGGTTAAAAATTGATTTAATGATTTTTATTAAACAATTGTGATTACATTAGATGGTACATGCTTGGCCTAGGTTTTTGATGTTCCATGCTTTTGTTATACAATTATTATTTTGAAAATCTGCTTGTTGCAATATTTTAGAATCAAATTAAATGTAAGAATTGCATGAATATTGATTAGTTTGAATCACTTTAATTGGTTAATGGTGAAATCCGTAACCTCAGTATTTGTGAATATTATTTTCATACTTTGTGTATAGTTTCTAGTTCAAAAATTAGTTTATTAAATCTAAAATCAATCTTCACAAGTTCGAGAGAACGATACTTTATTTACCACTATTACAAAACCACCATAAATCCCTGATCACAAATCTAGCACATAAACGTAGTCATGGATTTCTTAAAACCCATAAAAATAAATTAGAAGAGATTAAGAAATTAAAGTACTCTTCTTCCAACTGATCACCGTCTGACAGAAACCCTAAAAAGAGCTTCTCTGGAATTCCACCTGACTGACCGCCAACTGATGTGATTGTAGATTGTGGTAAATAGAGTGTCGTTCTCTCGAACTTGTGAAAACTGAATTTAGATTTTAATAAACTAATTTTTTAAACTACAAATATGCACAAAAGATGAAAAGGATATTCACAAATTACTGAGGTTATGGATTTCACCATTAACCAATTAAGGTGATTCAATCTACTCAATATTCATGCAATTCTTTCGTTTAATTTGATTCTAAAATATTGCAATAAGTAGATTTCTAGAATAACAATTGTATAACAAAAGCATGGAATATCTTAACCCTAGGCAAAGCAGATACCATCTAACTAAATCACAACTGCTTAATAAAAATCATTTAATCAAATTTTTAATCAAGGCAAATAATCATAAAAGAAATTACAAAAATTAATTAAAAATAGAAATGTACCACTTTTATTGAAACAATGTCTTCCTCCGTCACCTCAGCAAATGGGGTTTAGCTCATCATTCTCAAAACACCCTCACAAGATATGTACATGGCTCAAAGTGCTTAAAAAGAATGAAAAAGACTGAAAAATAGTGAAAATAGTGATTTTGCAACGTTTATAAACGTTACAGAATCACTGTTGCTAGCTGTTACAAAAGAGATGAATTCAAAAGAATAGCCGACGTGGATACACATCTACGGCAACAATTTATTCAAACTTTTGGCAACATTTTCTTCATCTTCTTCATCATGATCATCACGAGATGATTTTTCTGGAAACTTCTGATTTTTCGATTTTGGCTCTCCAAAACCCCCTCCCGAATGCTTCTGTTGACTCTCTATTTATACTAGAACCACCTCCAATCCTCATTAACTCATGAAAATCTTCTCAATCATGAGAACCGATTCTTGGCAGTAAAAGAATATCTTCATCTGATTTTTTTCTTGATCACGATCCTGATTTCATTCTGATTATGTTTCTTTGTTTGTACACAAGATTATTACGCTGTATCCTTGACCAATATTCTTACATGATGAATATAAATGAGAATCAGATATGTTAGAGAAGAAAATCCCGTGAGAATTTCTCTCGAGATTTTATCTGATTTGTGTAATTTTCTTTTTGTAACCTTTCCAAATGTGTACAAGGTAAGAATATGTAGTAGTAGTCAAGGATCAAGAGAATAAACCCAAAAAATATCTTCTCAGATTCGATACAGAATCCATGCAAATGAAATGAATATTTTCCTACCAAATTCAAGATTTGAATTTAGAGGGTGGGTGTCTTTAGTAAAACCTGGGTGCCTTTATCAAATCCAAGGGGTGCCTTTAGTAAATTTTCCGGGTGCCTTTGACACTTTTTCGAGCCAATTTTTCCCAAATATTTATTTCTCTAAAAATACCTACAATTACATAAATGACGCAATTAGTACACAATCGAACTTTAGCAATAAACAAATTGGGAACAAATTAGACACATGAATGTGTCTATCAAATACCCCCAAACTTATTATTTGCTAGTCCTCGAGCAAATATACTCTAGAAAATAAAAACAAATCCTAACTCACTTTCGCAGGAATCGCGACTACATTTAGCATATGCAATATGCCTTTAAACCCCTAGGTGTCCCTAGTGGACGAGTTTTGTCTCGTGAGGGTTTACAAGAGATATACCCACAAAACCTTTTACTCCAAACCCTAGCTACCTGTGAACGATTGAGGGTAGACACTAAACAAGCTATTTAGTTGGCATACTAAATTCTTCGGCTATAAGAATCATTACCCTATAAGAGTCCAATTGCTGCACACGAGTTTTCACTCAGCATACTAAAATTCATACAAGAATTCAAAGCTCTACTTAGATAGTCGTTCAACCACGATACTCGGAGTTTATCAAAGTTCAATCACTTATGTTCTTCTTCCTCCTCTCTTCACCTAGTTTTGCAAAATTATTTATGAAATTATTTTACCTTGACTCTGGAAGCATCCATCCTCCTCTCCCTCTTCTCTCACTCCCTATTTATAATATAGCAACCCAAAGCTCCAATATTTTCACGGAATCTCCTATTCAATGTTCAAAAATCTCGACAGAATAATTCCTTCCTCGTGGTAATAATATTGTTCTCGGTCCTGATTTTATTTTTATTTTTCTTTTTCTTGTCTCGCTCTTTCCATGTCAAAACTTCAGAATAAAACCCTTGAATAATTCTGATGTTGTTTCCACAAACTCGAGAATTTTTCCGAAATCCCAAAAGAATATTTCCCTAATATGGAAAGAAGATATTTCATGTCTTAACAAACCAACATACCTTTTCCAAATCTCCAAAAATCTCGATTTATTCTTCACGCAGTTGAGAAAAAAAATTCTGCCGATTTTCCTTGTTTGGAATTCAAAGGAGTGGGTGACCTTAACACTGCCTGGGTGCCATTATCAATTATTGAGGTTCCCTTACCAAAATTAGGGTGCCTTTAACACTTTTTAAGCCAATTTTTCCACAAAAATTTATTCTTCAAAAATCCTAAGAACATATAAAAATTATAATATTAATACAGAAATTAAGCACTAACAATATAAATGTGAGATCAAATAAGACCCGAAAATGTATCTATCAAATACCCCCAAACTAATATTTTGCTAGTCCTCTAGCAAATCTAGAAAATAAAAATAAAAATCTAACTCATTTTCATAAGAATCATGAATACACTTAGCACGTGCAGCAAAGATATCTTTTGCCATATGGACAGCGGACTAACAGAGCAACCGAATGAGAATTTAGCATCGACTCTGCCTCACCATAGGGTTTTATGAATTTGCACTCAGAAAGCGATTTTAAGGGTCACACCAGTGTGTAAGCGGGGTTGAAGAGAGAATACTTACACATTATTGATGGTAACGTTTTTTCTGAAGACCTCAAACCAAAAAAAAATTCTGATGATCTCAAGGGAAAAGAAATATGATGATTTCGTAGGAAATCGACCATAAATGAGGATGGGAACATACTCTCACCTTCTAGTATCAAACCTCTCTAATGGTGTTCAATAGAAAAAACTTTGTCTTCAGTCTTCGGCTTCAACCTTTGATGATAAACTCTTGAAACTTATAGAATTTTCCTTTTTTTCCTTCTTGTTTTTTTGAAACTTCCTTTTGATTTCTTCTTCTCCATTGCTTTATTAAATGAATACAAACTAACACAATTTTTTGTTTTTTTTTAATCTTGATCTTTTTTTAAAAAAAAAATGATAAATAAGATTGATAGAAAATAAGAAACAAAAAAATAAATGATACAAAGCAAAACTTTACTTGCCAATAGAAAATGACTTTTACACTTGAATCTTCACAACTATTTGTACACAAATCTTCGAAATTTACATCTTTTGTTTTTATCTTTGTCACTTAGAATATGTAATGTTCTTTTTCTTTGTTTCTTGTAAACCTTGACGTCTTCAACTTCTTCATGAATTGATGTTGTTGCTCCGCTTGTTGATGATGTTGAGTTTCTATTGAGAGAGAGTTGTAATTTTGATACTACAAGATGAGGCTAGTTTTGATGTCACCCTCATGGTGATAAGAATTAGCACTCAGAGATCAAAAAGTACTGAAAGTGGTGCGAGGTTAAGTAGCTCATCATTCTACTCAGAGGTTATGCAGATAAAACACTCTAAGAGTATAGTTGAAGCTTTGGTGCCTCACTCAATAGGGTAGTCTCCGCTAATGATTGGTTAGTTTTGTCTTTCTGCATTTCCCTCTGGCCTAATTGTCTCCAGCATGGATGGTTGGTTCCGTCACAATTTTTCTCTTATAGCTAAAAAGCTACTACGTGAACTTAGCTAAAAAGCTACTACGTGACTCTAAAAGTTGGAAATTGGTACAACTAAAATTTTAAATTATTTCTCCCTTACCCCCAAACTTAAATTGAACATAGTCATCGATGTTCTAAAGATGAATGAATAAAAGCATGAACAAAGAGAAATACCGAATAAAGTAAAAGAGATATGGAAAGATATTACCAGCATCGTGTACCAAAAGCATATAGGTTACCTCCCATAGAGCGCTATGTTTAAAGTCTTCAGCCAGACCAAGAAATGATTAGTTACAACTTACGAGTCATATAACAATAATCGAAATAATTGTGGATCTTTAAAGTCAATCATATTTGATTTACATAGTTTACCATAATAAATTTTATGAAAGTGCTGGTCATTCTCATGAAAATGTGTCGATTTAGGTTTCCTAAAATAATAGGTTCATTTCCAAAAGATATATAATGACACATTTGAAAAACAGAAGTTCCCACATTTGGTAAATAAAATTTTGGTGGGATAACAAAGTCAATTATGGTATCTTGTCCTGGGTAAACCACATCAACATGATGATGGGTTTCTAACACATTAATTTCCTTTTGGACAAAATCAGGCTCGGGAAAACGTGTATGAAGATAAACACGTAAGATAGTAGAGGCACAAACGTCAAGTCCCAAGTGAAGGACTATTCTAAGAGTCATATGATTACCACGGGGAGAATAATATTCACCCCCAAACCTAGAGTGGTTAATGTCCTTGGGAAAACTAGTCACAATTTCCTTAATTTCTAAATTATCAGATTTAGAAAAATGGTCAATTGATTCTTCTAGGTTGTAGTCAGGTAGGGTACCTTTACTCACTTTCAAATTCTCATCAGAGACTATTGTTTTCGAATCGTTGGACTCTAAAACAGAATTCTCGGGATAAACTCGCTCCTTTAAACCATCATCCTCTTCATAAAAACAGGGAAATATTTCACCGTCTATAACAATGGTATCTCTAGTTAAATCATTTGCCTCTTCAATAGGTAAATAATCATTAACATTGTTAGGAACAGCAGCCCAGAACGAGATCACCTCTTCCTGAAGTCTTCATCTTTCATTCTTCATTATCGGATTCTGCCTACTTGAGTAATCCAAGCTTAGTCGTCCCGTTCCATAGTCGGCGCGAGATCGAAGAGACTCTTTTTCTTCCTGGATTTCCATTCATGAATCTAAGATATGTTTATTATATAAAAAAGGATCAAGTTTTTTAACCATTAGTTATGGCGAAACCAACACCAATCATTATTATCATGAAGCTCAATTGGTGTAAATATTCCTGATCATTATAACTACGAATTTCAAATTCTTCATCACTATTGTCCTCATGCTCATAATAACACGAAGATGATTGAACCTTATTTGAACAAGTAGTGTCTTGGATTTTAACATCTCCCTTTAGATTAGGAATATTTATCATTACTATTAAGGGTAAAATTGGAAACACTATTTTGGCTATTAAGTTCATTTAAGAAATATTAGCAGTTGACTGTTCATCTTCAATTTCCTCCTCATCTAAACGCGCAGTAAGTTCACCGGGAGCAGTACTTATAACTTCAAGTATTTCTGTCATCTTCCGTCCATTTTCAGCTAATTGATTGAGTTTATTATTTCAAGAGTCAGACGAAAAATCAAGAATTAGTGGAGTTTCCATAAAATGCTTGAGGGCACCTTCTAAAGATGAAGAACTAACATTTTGCTAACTATAGTATTGCTCATTTACCCGTTCATACGGCTGGTAAGCGTGCGAATAGTAATTGGGATCACTATGGTATGAACCATAGCCTTCAGAAAGCTGGTAGTGGTCGCAAGTACTATTTACATTATAGTCATAGTACGGATAATGTCCATTTTGAACATCAGGTAAATATTCATTGTATTGGTCCTCATGATACCAGTTCGACATATTCATTGTATTGGTCCTCATGGTCCTCATGATACCAGTTCGACATATTGGTACGGATAAAAGATCAACGGCCTAAAGACTATTCAGGTCAAATAAATTAAAGCATATTTAGAAAAAGAATTATTAGTAATTAAAAAGCACGAATTGAAAGTATAAATTATGTCTGAAAAATTGAATATTAAAAATACACAACAAAAATAGCTTCCTCCTACACCCTAGAAAAGAATTTAGCTACTCATGGAGAAAAAAAAAGGAAGAAAAACAATTAACCAATTTATATATTGATGAAAAATTGTTTATGATAAGTGCATAATTCACATGTTTTTAATGTCAAATCCATACTAATATTTGCTATAATTCTTGCATATTACTTGTTATTACGTTTATTTTCTATCTTATGTCTTATATTAGGTGAATCATCCCAATAAGAGTGGAAGTGGCTACAAAAGAGCTAAGAAGTAAAGTACTCCAAGTATTCAAGCATCCCAAGGCCAAAGAAGAAGAAATGAGTTCATTGCGACATGAAATGAACAAGGAAATTGAGTTCTACAAGTGAAGAAGGGCCAAAGACCAAGTTTAACTCATCCAAAATCAGGATTTCTTAAGACCATCTTGAAGAGAATTAAAATACGAAGAGAACTTAAAATGAATGAGGTCACTCCGACATCAGAATTTACGAGCAAAACAAGATAATATTGAAGGCTTTGTTGACAAACCGCAGAGGTTTGCAAACCGTACCCGTCTGAATTCGTGAACTAAAAGGGTTTGCATACCGGGTTTGCAAACGATACACTTCTTAATTTTTAAATTAAAAGGGTTTGCAAACCCGGTTTGCAAACCTTGCTCAACTATTTCCTACCTAGAATATGAGTTATTTTAGGAAAGGGTTTCCTAAACCGACTAGGATACTTGAGGAACAAGCATTAAAGACTATAAAAGAAGACATCTAAGGCTCCAACAAGATATCTATTAAGTAATATCTTACCTCCCATATCCGACCTTCTACATCAAAAACATTGGGTTTGCCCCTTTAGGGGGAAATCATTCTTCTTTGTACTATGAGTAGCTTAAACTTTTGTTGATTAAGGATGAATTCAATGTTCTAAGCGTGAAGCTTTATTAGTAATACAAGTGTATTTGGAGTTTTAATCATTATCGTTTGTTTTCAGTAAACATAGGGTTTATGATTGGTTTCTAGATTGTCCAAGTGTACAATTGGATTAATCTATTGATCACTCTACTGCTAGTAGGGAGTTGTGAGATACGCGTAACTGTCGAGCACCTCCTACATAAGTAAAAAACGTGAGACCTTGCATAGGGATTTTGTGGAGCAATCGTGTGTCAAGACAAAACTAGTAAGCAAAACCTTAGGCTAAGAGTTTTGATACTAGGATCAACCTAAATTCACAAACCCTAAAGCATTCGATTCGGTTATATCTTGAGTGCGCTACTACTTGGTGGCTCAGTTGGATAGAATCTGGTATTGAGTGCTTCGACATTCACTGATACAAGGAGTTTTGGAGATAACACTGCTAGCTGCTATTCTACGGTTGGTGATGCATGATTCTAAAAAAAGATAGATAAGTATACTAATTCAGTCAACGTTTGATAACAGCGAAGGAAATCCTAATCATCTCTTTATTCTTACTGTCTTTTTATTATATTTTAGTTAATTGATCTACAAAACCCCCCTTTTTAGTATTTATTCTAGTTTAGCTAATCTAACTAACTTATCAATTATACCGCTATATTACTGGTTAATTAGTGGGAAATATCTTGAATAATTTATTGCACTTACGGCACGCATCAAATTTTGGCGTCAAATTTGGTCGGTTGTCATCCAAGCAAAATTATTTCAAGTTCTTTCACTTCACAAAATATGGATTCGAACACAATGATAAGAAAAAGTTCGTTCCTCAGAGATGTATGGGTTGTTATTCGTATTTGAAAACTTAAGTAACATGGGGGATTTTGTGTTTTAAGATTAAATTAATTATCCTAATTATACTAGCAAGGTTTACAAGCAACAGTACAAGACTTATGTACAACACCGAAAGAAATATAAAGATGAGAGTTAGTGAAGTTTATGATATCGAGATAATACAAGTTGTGAAGAATCAAGTGGTAAGGTACTTATCCCACGACCATAGTAGTTTCATTGTCATTTTATTTTATTTTCAGTTTGTATTTTATTTTGAAGTAAAAAATAATAAAATAATAAAATAAAATAATAATGTTTATCATTTCTTTAAAATATTTGCTTATGTATTTATTCAATAAGGTTGTAGGGAAAAAGAAATATAAAGAAGTTTAAATCAATAAGGATTTGAGAAAAAGAGTTACAATTGTCAAGGTTCCATGAAGTTCAAAAGTTCATCATCAATAGTTGAAGACCAAAGACTAAAGACGTTTCTATTGGATGCTGTGAGAGCAGTGATGATTGTGAATTAGGTGAGAAGGTAAGTAAGTGTTCCCATCCTTACTTAACTTTCCTAGAGATCATCAGAAAAAAAAAGGTTTTGTGGGTATACCTTTTGTAAACCTTTTGTGGGTAGGTGCTCTGGAATTTTTGAATTAGGTGCTCTGGAATTTTTGAAAGTTTGAATTTAGGTTTGTGGGTATACCTTTTGTAAACCCTCACGAGACTATACCTCGTCCACTAGGGACACCTAGGGGTTTAAAAGATTGTTGCACATGCTAAGTGTAACTATGTCCTCGGCGAAATGGAGTTGTTGTATTTTAGTTTAGTTTATGTTAGATTAGGTTAGTTTAGATAGTAGTTTTCTCGATGACTAGAAAAAGCTAAGTGTGGGGGAGCTTACAAAGTGTTTTTATGATTTAACGATACTCTAGATGCAGTTGAATAAAGCACGGTCTTTGTGTGTAGTTTAAGCTTAAACTATCGTTGGAACTATAACATAAATCGCCGTTCTAACCGTTGAATACAAAAGAAATTATAACGGCTTTCAACGACGGTTTATAATTGTCTTATGTTCTTCTTCTTCCTCTCTTCGCCTGGTTTTGCAGAATTGTTTCTGGAAGTTTTTTATCTTGATTCTGGAAGCTAGGCATCCTCCTTTCCCTCTTCTCTTGACTCCTTATTTATAATATAGTAACCCACAGCTCCCATATCTTTACAGAATCTCTTATTCAATGTTCAAAAATCTCAACAGAATAATTCCTTCCTCGCCGTAACAATGTTGTTCTCGGTCCTGATTTTATTTTCCATTTTCTTCTCTCGCTCTTTTCATGTTAAAACTTGAGAATAAACCCTTGAATAATTCTGATGTCGTTTCCATGAACTCGAGAATGTTTCCGAAATCTCAAAAGAATATTTCTCCAACTGTCTCACCAAATGTTTTACGAGATATACTTGGTTTGATGTATAACTTCGAATAATATGGAAAGAAGATATTTCATATCTTAAGAACCCCAACAATATCTTTTCCAAATCTTATCACTTATCTCCAAAAATATGGCTTTACTGAGGAATTCAAGAACTCTGAGATATACTATTTCTCCTCTCAGTTTTGAAATTTTAAAACAGAATGCAAAGAGTGATTTTTTATTAAAACAAAGAACTCAAATCTCTCACAGATCTCAGATTCCCTAAGGACTGGCCTTCATGATCTCTGTGATTTATTCTTTTCTCTATATACTTTCAACTAAGCTTGAAAAACTCAAACAAAATGTTTCTTCTACAGTAGATTTCATATACAAACTAGGTAGTATTAATCCTTTTGATATTTTTTCCTTATTTCTAGCGCCAAAATGTAGCTTCAGGAAATCCTACAACCACATCCAAAATTCCTAAGTTATTGAATGTATGCAAATAATGATCAAATTAAAAGAAACAAACAACATTACGTGGTTTGGTGTTAAAACCTACGTCCACGGGATGATTACACAAAGAACTGGTATAGATTACAATGGGTCTTTACTCAAACTCTCAAGAATAGATATGACTCTCTTACTGGTTAGAATACATGTTCACTCTCCAAAATCTCCACCCCTTACTCAATGGTCACTCTCCCCTTTTAATGACAATCCCTCATATAATGGATTAGAGCTTACTTCGCTCACTGGGCTCCTGAAGCGTCTATATGACGAACAATGTCATTTGTCTTTATTCATTGTTGATATCTTGACCTTGATGGATAAATCTTACGAAGTAAGGGAATCTATCTTCGTCCAAGTTGTCGCCATCAGACTGACTACAAGCAAATACCATTCAGCCACATAGCTAGTCAACCGAGTCTTTCGCAAATTTGACCATTCTGACTCCCATTAAATTCCTAACTACCTACTTCGAACTTGACCTTCGATCTCGACGTACCTTATACACGTATCTTCATCCTGTATGAGTGGTAGATTTATCGTTTTAGGGTAAAGTAAATTTTTGGCTTATATTTGGTGTTTCACTTCTCATTGATGTGTGTCGTAGGTGCAACAAATTACTTTAAACATTTTCCACTAGTACTAACAAGTAGCATAGCAGTAGTAACGATCGTTCCCAAGAGGAGATGTGTAATTGTTATCTGTGTTCAATTTATTATATATCCAGTGGGGATTACAATTGTAGATGGTGGATTTTTGACAAGGGCTTGAATCATAAAATTTCTCTCTGCCCAGCAACAGAAACATAGAAATAGTTGCGCAAATTCCTGGCTTTATATTAAAATATAAGGAAGCGTCGTTGCCCTAGCACCGCTCCTCAAAATATGAAACATTGTATTTCTACTTATACTCCACAAGAGAAATTACGAATATTGTCTCCTCAAGGAAGCGTCGTTGCCCTATCACCGTTTCTCGAAATTTGAAATATTGTATTTCTACTTATATTCCGCAAGAGAATTAAGAGTACAGTCTCTAAAAATAGCTACATGTGTTCTAGATTGATCTCGTAGCCCCTCTCCAAATATATATATATATATTTATGCCATATCGAACTAGTCTCAAGTCGTATAATTTCTGTGGTTTAATTTCTTGAACTCATCTCGCATGTGTATCAATATTCAAACAACATCAATTTACTGTTATACGCATATACTGGGAATAGTTGATGCCTGATACCCCAAGGACGTGTCACTACCTCACTTTGGTACCAGTCCCTTCATTCTGGTACCAGTCCCTCAGGGACGGACGCGTCTCACTCCGGTACCAGTCCCTCAGAGATGCTTATTCCGGTACCAGTCCCTTCACTGTGGTACCAGTCTCTCAAGGACGCGCTTCACTCTGGTACCAGTCTCTTCACTCCGGTACCAGTCCCTTCACTCTGGTACAAGTCCCTCAGGGACGCATCTCACTCTGGTACCAGTCCCTTCAAGGATGCGCCTCACTATAGTACTCTCCCCTCAAGGACACACCACTACTTATGGTACTAGCCTAATGCCAAAACCATCCATTTATAGTTCTTCAGCAAGACCCTTCACTCAGTTCTTAAGTGTGCCACGAATGGTCCTTGGGAACTTTCGTGTAATCTTCGAACGCTTCCAAATTTATGCCATGTTATTGTTGAGCTAGTACATGACCATTAAAAGACTCAACACTGATTAGTCTACTAAAACAAAAACTTAGTGAACTGAGCGACTTGCTTCACTAATTTAACAAGTCACTGACTTGACTTAATCAAAATATTAGTAATCCATGATTCCACTATTTTCTAAGAGATAATAAATACAACACATGGAGGGATTCTCATTGGGCTAATGTTCTGGTGGTCTGCGGCATCGTGCGTTGTGGCAACACATCCACGAATAAGAAAGTAACAAGTAGTGGGACGGTTAAAGAGTAGTTGAAAGGACGAGGAGTAGTGGTCATACAATACAGGTCCTCTTTACTTATCGGACATGACTCCACTACAATCTCCACAATCGTCACTTCTCCACCTCTTCGTAACTTATACCACTTTGGAGAAATCCGTTTGTCTCCTACAAAACTATACATAGATGGTCTCATCTATTCAAGACAGAACAAAGATCTATCCCAGAGATAATTCATTCTTAAAACTACACAGTGATTTCTCAATCTTCTTTGCTTTCCTACCCAAGGTCAACCCATCATCTCCACATGTGTGACCGAAGCATGAAAATGAACGGTCATTTCCTGGTTTAAGCTCGTCATGTTCGCATTTGATCTCTCAAACCTACTGAAATAACTCTTTTGCAGTACAATTGTTTTCACCCCAAAACAATTGGAGACCAAAGAGGGAGATCAACCTCTCGATTACAAAGCCAAATTCTCAATCGTCAAAAATGGTGGATCTTAGGTATGGATCAGTTACTACTCATATCCTAATTACAGTAATACTGGTGGTGGAGGCTCTGAAATTAATCATGTTGTTACCAACCCTTCTTCTATCAATATCATTGTTGACGTCACCACCACACCTCCTCCTGGTAATACTATTGTCGGGAGTACCAGAAATACAACTCTTCTCAACATAGTTGATCTGATGCAAGGCAGGAGGTCATGGTCAAAACACAAGCAGGCATAGATACTACTCAAAAAGAGGTATTCACTTGGCTCAAGACCTTAACGAATCAACTCTCTCCAGAGAAACTCCATCACCTGACGGAGCAAGCCAGAAGCACTCTCACGGAAACGACTGAGGCGGGTACTTCAAGGGCTCAAATGGACGACAAAGTTCATGTCCTCACTGATCGTCCACCACCGAGAAACCAACAATCCAATTTTTTCACTCGTAAGGAGTTTGAAAGACTCCTAAAAAATCATGGTAACGAAGACTCTAGCCTCAACCCCAGCTCCATCCTTATCCCCAGCACCAGTCCAAGGACAGGCGCTACTCCACATCCCAGACAAAGCTCTACAACAACAACAAAAACAACAACGAAAGCCAAATCTAGCTCTATCATTCTCAAATTTTCCCTTTCACAAGGAAGAGGAACTTCACTCTCTCCATAGAGCATGTCAACCGAATAGTCAAACCCTGATGAGATCATATACTTCTCAAAGTCACAATGCAAAGGTATCTTCACTACCCTCAACTACGTCGTACCCGACATACGCCTGCAACTCCCGAACAGGATGAGACATACCCCAAGCCTGCTTCAAATAACACAAGTGTGACTGGGGACTGCTCAAAGTAACCCATCCTTGAAGATTATCCCATCTATTTCAGAATATCCCTTCGCTGCCCTTTCAAGAACCTTTACTGCAAGGTTCAACTCCTGAGAAAACCTTTTGACCTCACCTCTAACCTTGATCACTGCATCCAAGCCTATAGATCTGCCTACTTCATCAAACTCGTACAACTCCCAGATGACGAAAAAGCCATGTAATGTCAAGATTAGAATTCTCAGTTTCATCTACAGCTTCATCTCATTCTTTAAGGACGACTCCATAAATTTCATTTTGAGGGAGAAAGATCATTTCATATCAGTGTAAACATATGGAATGATGAAGCCTCCAACGCAAGAGTACTCGGAGCGCATTATATCAAAAAGTAAATCAACACTAACACCTGTATTAGGTATTTGTCTGGTACATTCTTCGTTACACTTCTACTCCGTATATCAATGTCATTCGTTCATGGTTTTCAATTTGGAAGATGACATTATCCATATCACAATCAATGAAATAGTTTAACGCTGCCTCTTGCAAACTCTAAAGTTAGCGATAACTGGTAAAGAATCTGTTCATGAGTCATACTTCAAAAGTTTTGTATGGATATCTACTACAACATACTAAAATGGCGCATTAATCGGATAAAAGAGCTGAGCATTATGGCCGAAACGGTGAGCGATGTCACGTCTAAAAACTGTCACAATTTTCTTGGATACTTCCTGAATTTTATTGTTGGGTCGTTTTAACGCCCTAGACAAGCTCAAAACCTGGATTTTTTCTAAATTTGGGTGTAGAAAATTCTTTTCTAATAAAAATAGAGGGGTTAACCATCAAAAACGGACGTCGTATGAAGATTGTACAGAGTTTTCCCAAGTAAGCTACACTTGGGGACTGAAGGCTCCTTCAATTTTCAAGATTCGACACAGTCACATCCTTCAACTGGAAGGTCTGATCAACAACGGTACTAGAAATAAAACCGTATACATAAAAACTCACACCCTCACGGCAAGATAACACCTGCATCCTCATTTGTTCTATTTTCGCCTCTTCTAAAATAAAGACTTATCATTTGCGGGAGGACAAATGTCAGGGATAACTCATTACACCGCTCAAGAGAGAATGAAACCTCAATACCCTTTAAGTAGACACCCGAAGTATATATATTACATAATTCACTCGTGGATGTCATGAATCCATTCAACATGTATCACTCTGTCTAGTAGATGACGCCTCTTGGTTGTTCTGCACTTGGGGACTTGATTCATTAGAAAAATCAATCCAAATCAATTTTTCAACTAAAATGATCCCCAAAACCAAGTCAATAAGATATCAGAGTCATCGACAAAACCACTCAATATCAGTACCCCATACGACTAGGAAGCCTCTTCCTCTTCCCTGATCACGTCCAGAATGGTGAGTTCATCCTTGTTGTTGCTACTTACTTCAAACACACAATTCTACTGTTGGACACGCACCAAACTTGACATTCTCAAAGTTAATCAAGTCCTCTAATTCTTCGAGCAAACCTTCATGGATAAAAACACCCTAAAACAATAGTTAACTAAATTAAAATAATCTAAAGAAAGAAAATACAACGTAAGTAAAGGTTGTGACCAAGGGAGGAAAGTACTAACTATAGGTTCCATCTTCTGTCACTAAACAAGCTCGCCAATCGATTAAAGATAACATTTAATCCTTTTCATACCAATAACCCGAAAGCATCCCATCGCAGGCTTACTCCGGAAAAAAAAATCATTGTATCATTAAAGGTGCGCAAGAGCCACTCTTTGAATCCTTCTCAATAAATAAATTGGCGGAAGAGCTACTCAAGTTTAACCCAATGAAAGCAATGGTCTTTGAGAGTTGAGGTTATTATAAGCAATCCAGTGCAAGAGCTCCATGGATTTTAGTTAGGTTAAGCATCTACACATAATCGTATGACAACATCTTATCGTTAAAAACTATTTTGTTTTACTTGTGATTAGATTTCTTCAACGTTTCGGGATCTTAAACCCTAGTCTAGCTTTAGATATGAACACATCTGATGTGTGTCATACCACGTCAAAATTATTTATTACTTTCTCACTACTTATGATTATTATGAAGCAAGGGTAAGAAAGGATCGTTCCCACAGAGATGTCTGGGTTGTTATTTGGTTTCGAAAACTTGTGTAAAAGGGGGGAATTTTCAAATTTAATAAAACTAAATTAACTAATTAAGAAAGCTAAGAAATTGTAGAAAAGAATCAAAGATGTGAGAATATTGGTTAAGGTTTCTTTCATTCCCAAAACATGTTCTTGTACTAATAATTAGAATTGATATTTAATCTCGTTTTATCAAAAGCCCTAGAATACCTTGATCGCAAGAATATCCCGCAAATTTCCTCAAATCATCAACAAACGCATTAAAAGATGCGAATATGAATTCTACCAAAAGAACAACCTAACGTGTAAAAAGCACTAATCAATTTTAATTCCCGAGGAGCATTAAGATTCATGAAATTAGGCTAATCAATGCAATTGAACGTGGAAAGCGCACTAATTCAATTTAACAAAGGTCATATCCACTTGTGATTACTAGGATGTATCACTACAAGCAATAACCACAATTATGCTACTTATATTTAAGGAGTGTCACTTTTACGTATAATAAACCCTAAATTAGTTATAGATATGAATGTAAGTTCAATCAATAGGCCACTCGACAAAACAAACACTCAATCATACATGGGGATATTTGTGGTGAATTAGGAATAATAATATTGAGACAAAATTAATTTATTAATTCAAAGAATCATGTATGGTAAATTCAACTAATCCCTAACCAATAAAATAAAATTAGCTACTCATAATAATTGGAGTTCACAAATTGAATTAAAGAACTAAATTGCAATCCCTAGATGTTGAGAAATCTTTCTCGTGGAAACCTACAAAAAGAAGTAGAAGAGGTGAGAAAAGAACTAGATGGAAACCTAGATATCTACCTCTCTTATTAAAATTACTATTATATAACTTTCTCCCTTGTAAAAGCCTTCTTAAAATAGAACTCTTAATTTCCAAATATAACTCTAACTCTTTAATTCGCAAAAATATGTCCAAAACTAGGCCAATATCCCACTTTTTATAAAAATCAGCACGCATGGGCCATGGACAAGCCTTCCACATTTCCCTTGAGCCCACTCAAATACTTCTAGACGGCGACAAGTTGGCCGTGAAAGAAAATGAGTCAAGCATTCTCTCAAACACGTTGAGCGCAATCCTGTTGGTTGATGCAAACATGTAAACTTGATCTTTCTAACATGAACTCTCTTTTCCTGCATAACAATTCATATCATAACATCATTCATTCAAACTCAATTCCAACTAAAACCATGGTCACAGTTCAATCACAAACGCATCTCCTCAACACAACCATCAATCGCTCCTTCTTCTCGCTCACTGTTCAACTACTCTAACGGATTCCATTCAAAACACTGCAACAAGTTCTCTCGGCTATAGCTTCAAGGACCAATCAGTTCTCTTGATTTCTTGGAACCCATATCTCCATTTGAATCTCAAACCAATTCAAACCCATCAGCAGACTCACGAAAGACCCAACAGTTCACCACCATCTATCACTGGCAAACACAGAAAATTCACGGCAGCAGAACTTGCTGTTATCTTCTCTGTTGCTCATATCATCTCAACTTCACCACATCCCGTGACAGCTCCATCAATTCACGGTCACAATAAAACCCATACACTCACCAGAAAAAACCCATCTCTCCAACTCCCATCACAAGCTCGATTCAATTTTCATCAATCAACCAAACCCATCATTATTCCTTCTCTGTACCTCACTATCTTCTTTCTTCTCTTGAATCTGAAACTTCAAACCCAACAGTAATTTTTGTCTCAACTCGAGCCACATCTTCTCTGTTGTGTTTCAACAGCGCCTTGGCTAACTTCATTACTCCCAATCTCAACGGACCTTAGCCGGCGTTGAACTTATGGTGATGGCTTGGTCGCTGTTAAAGAGGAGAAGTGAACTTCTCGACCTAATTGAAAGGGAACAGATTTAGGCACCCTGCGATTAACCAGGGACAGCCATTTAAATGCGAAATAATAAAACGATGGTGGTAGCCCTGAGTAAATGGAGTTTGCCCTTAACAGTTAGACTCCCTATAGCACATATTTATGGAACAGTAAGCCTCCCACTAGTAACTCTCTGAATTGCCTAATAAACTTGGATGCCCCCTAGTAAGTCTATGAAATGATGCATTAGAGACTTGTTTTCTTCTAGCTTTGAGTTTATCAATGCCCATTGTCTCCGAGTAATGAATTGAGCCTATATTTCTCTTCTTTTGCTTCATGTGACTCCAAAATACCTATAAAACTCAAAACAAAGCGTAATATACCAAAAATACATGAGAAATAACTATAACAAGCATAAGAAATGTTAATTAAATTATGTAAATTATACACTTATCAACATGATCATTCAATTTGCAACTTAAACGAACAAGTCTTCAATCATACATGGCGATAGAAACATCATAACATAAGTGATAAAAATAGATAATTGACATTAAAACTAATCAGCCTGATTGATGCACATGTTTAGGACTTCCAACTACATCCTCAACCAATAAAAGAAAGTTACGTACTCATGGGTTCACTAAAACCGATAGAAAATATACAAGAAGATAAAGAAGAATAATAGTTTCCTCCTAAAGGGTAAACCCTAGGTTTAAGGTGTAGAAGAGAACTATAAGGTGTAAGAGGAAACCTAGGGTTTAGAATCCCATTAGAAAGGCTTCTTTTAGATTGCGAAATTAGGGTTTCTTCTTTTCTGAACTAGTTTACAGTGGGAAAGTAAAATTTAAAAACGTTAAAGTTGATGGATACGTATGAGTTTCATGTCATAGTGAAGTAGATGGTAATCAATTTCATCCTCTACGCGGTTTCACAAATAGTCCTAACTGAAAAGATTTTTCATAAATATTAATCGATCAGCAGTAGTAGGCTTTTACATATAATTTCTTCGTAATTTCTATACTTCACAGGACAGAAATCAGGGGGCTGGATTTGTAGGTTGTAAATGAGACAGTAAAAGAATGGTCTGGCATAAAAAAAAATGTTTTTTTGGGATCCTCAAATTGAGGGGACCATCCCCATTTTACTAAGGTCATTAGGAAGTAATTCTTGTCCTCTATCCATATAATTTTAGATATAACTAAAATACCCTTACTTAATTAGAGTTAATAATTAATGTTATTTAAATTAGTTAATTATTAGTATTAGATAAGATAAAATATTTGTGTTAGAGAATTAGAATTATTGAGAGGGAGAAGTAGAAGGAGAAGAAGAGTTTTGAGAAAATAATCTTGAAACCTAGATTTGGTGATTCTTAAATTCAAAATGAGTGATTCTAGTGCAATCTCAGAGGAATCGGAACCTTCAAATAGTAGAGTAAACAAACTATCCGCTAATCTTCACAACGATCCGGAGATGGATGATTTGTTAGAATGGTGAATGTTTTATTACCCAAACCCAATCTCAATCTCAAAATGAGGGTTTTTACAAGATAAACAAGGATCACAATGAAGAATATGAAGATTACAATGCTTTTGAGGGTCAGGTATACTTTTCAATGTGTATTTGTTGCTTGGATTGGCTTAAATTTGGTGAAAATATCAAATTTTATGGCTTAGATTTGGCTAGCTCGATATAAGTTCGGCTAGAATATTGAAGAACACAGGTAGTCGAACTCTGTGTTAATGGAGGCTTGGACTATGTTCGGCTACCTAATTGAAGAACACCTAATGTTATGGGCTAGTTCGAGCTGAAACAGAGTTATGTTCGGCTACTTCGAGACCAACATTATCTTAGCCAAACTCTTAGTTATAGAAGTAGCGGGAACTTTTAAGTACAAATTTTGGCAGTGTATGATAGTAAAGAGCCTAGCCGAACTTAACTTGTTCATTTCATATGGGATTTATCAACTTTTCCGAACTTGTATGTTTGAATGAATATGTAGATATATGCTTAGCCGAACTTTGTAGTATTTTTTTGTTCGAACTAATATCGTCATATATTTTATAGGTCCAGTTGCAGCCTATACCTATAGATGATCAACCTACTCATGTTCATATTATGTACGATGATACATCGCATCATTATGTGAATGATTTGTAGGTTACCAATTTATGTGTACTTAAATATTTCAAATAAAAAATTTAAATTTTGTAACTTTGTGTTTTGCTTAATGTAGACATGGGATAATCCCGATGAAGCAAAAAGTTGGGCTAGAGAACATGCAAAACGGGATATGTGTGTATTGGTTTTGAATGAAAAATCTAGCAAAACCCGCTTTGAAATGGTTTGTGAAGGAAATCGTAAGACCGAAAGACACAAGAAGAAGGGTTATGTGTATATCGGAAAGACCACTAGGAAGAATGTAACTATCTCAAAGAAGACCAATTGCTCGTTCAAGCTTGTGTTTAATTTCAACAAAGAATTGATTAAATGGGTTGTATTCAGAGTTGTTGAAGGTAGACATAACCACAAACGTCCTAAACATCTTGAAGGACATTCAGTCGCAGCAAGGCTCTCCCCTCTTGAAATGGAGAAACTAGCTAAGATGAGGAAAATGCGTATTCCAGCGATTACTATGCTTCGCATCATTAAACAAGGTAATAAGGATAACCTCTCCTTTTTTTCCACCATTTACAATGCAAACGAGACGAATTAGTGACTTCCATTAAAGTTATAAACTCTTCGACTTGTTTTCTTATAGTTTGAAATTTAGAAAACAACACCGGACAATCCATGTTATTAGGATTACATGTTTCGGTGCAGAAGGTTTCGAAAATTCTACCCCAATAACTCATACTAACTAAACCATTTTGACGTCGTTCTTCACCTTTCTTTGGATATAAATACACATAGTTTGTGTACAGAGATAAATCTTCATCTAGAGTAAAGCTAGCATTAGTGACTGTCGTTTTTAAGTGAAGATGTGATTTTAAACGTGAACTAGTAGCTGGGTATATATAGAGTACTTGTTCCTAACGACTATATCTTTTGAAAAGTGTGGAAACTAAAAATATTCTGCTGCAACTATTAAAGTTCAGCTATCTTTACCTCCATCCACGTTCCAGTTTTCTAAGAAATCTTTGGGCATATGTCTTCAAATATATATAACTAGCTCGTGGTCGAATATTGTTCCACCATGACGTATTCCCAAGAGAGATTGAACTCTAGCAATCTAAAAGTTAAAGAATTGAACAATTTATATTCAAAACCAATAATACTTCATTCACAAGATAAAGGATCGTGTTTAATTAATCACTTTCTCTTCAGGAGTAGGTCTGTGATGATATCGCTTTACCCAATGGATTTTTCTAATGTATGATCACAACGTATATTATAGCATTTCAAATCTTTAGGCTAATTCTAACCATTTACGGTTTTTAGGATTCACATCTAATTCTAAATGAAATTCTTTGACTCTCTTCCAAAACATCGGATAACATTCATGAGGCCTTTCACGGTAAGCCGGAATGAAAGCTTTAACAAGCATTATATCGTCCTCAACGGTGAATAGTTCCATTTGTTGCTAAAAATATAAAAAATTGGAGGAAGAGAGAGAGTATTGGTGTCAAAAATAAAAGTTAAGAAGAGAAAAGTTGGTGCAAAATGAGTTAGAGAGAGTAACATCTATATAGAGAGAGGCCCCAACATATCTATTTAAAAAAAAAAAACGAGATAATTTCTCTCTAACCTATAAGTTCGGCTAGATAATTCCTCTCTAACCTATAAGTTCGGCTAGATCGAAATTTGTTATATCTAGCCGAACTCTTTAATTTATTGTTCAGCTAACAATTCAATTCCCTTTAGGAACCGAACATTTATCTGTTTTTATAAAAAATTAAACGATGCCAACCGAGGCTTGGTTTCTTAACCAAACCAATTGTTCGGCTAGATCGAAATTTGCTATGACTAGCCGAACTCTATAATTTAAATAAAAAATAAAAGTTTGTTTCTCTTTTTTATAAAAATGTAAACGATGCAAACCGAAAATTCACTTAACATCTAAATTCATAATATTATTTCAACATAAAATAAAACCCAACAACAAAATAACATACCATGTTCATCACTTACTACATATTTTTCAGAGAAATTGTTCAAAATAACTTAAAAATTCAAGAAAAACGAAAGAAAACAAAGCATTGATATTCAAAATGATCAATCTCATTGATCTCATAAAATTCTTCCCATTGATCTCATGAAATTCTTCCACTCCTTGTTACTCTCGACTTGTTCCTAGTATCAGAAACGTTTACTCGCTTTTTCTTCTCCTTCTCCTTAGGCTCATCAACAACTTCATTTTCCTCAACTGGACCTATGTACTCACCAGCTTTGTTGTAGTATGGGTTTACACCTGAAAAGTCTTTCTCCCTGAAAAATAGTCGAGGATCAAAATCCGGATCAGCGTCCATAGTTGAGGGGATTGTCAGGATTGTTCCATTCACAATCATGATCGTTCATCGTTTGTAAAAAATCTGGATCATCCATCATCATTTGATATATTTCTTCAGGAATAACTTCTTTTGGTAAATTGAAAAGAGGACATGAATTTCAACCTTTCGAGCCGGAGAAAGAGTTTCACCCATTTTAGCCATTGCAGCCTTTTCCTTTTCCATTACCTTTACCTTCTTTTGGAGCCTAATATGGATAAACCAATGCAAATGTTTGGCTGTGGAAGGTATTTATCGAATTAATCGAATAAAAAGTCCGGTCAACAATCACAAAGTTCGGTTAGGTTTGACAATAAAGTTACCAAATACAGAGTAATGTTCAGCAAATGGAAAAAAAATATCTTTGACCGAACATTTTTTTCCCCAATTTGGGACTAAAAAGTTCGGTTGATAAGATTTATTATCAACCTAACATAAATCCTACTATTTTCACTAAACAAAAAAGTTCGGTTGAAAAATCAATGTCAAAACCAAAGTTCGGCTAGCCTCTAAATGTTATTCTCAACCGAATTGTTCTTGGTTTTCTTCTTAACAGAAAGTTTAGATGGTGATGATAGACACATTTTTGTGTCTGATTTGTCTCAATTATTCATATTGATAGTGCTCGTTTTTGTACTAATTGGGTTATTTTATGTGTTTGTAGGTATTTTTGGAAGAATAAACAATCGTGAAAAAATTGGCTAAAAAGTGTTAAAGGCACCGAAAAATTACTAAAGGCACCAAAAAAATTACTAAAGGCACCCCTCATTTGGATAAAGACACCCAAGCAATGGTTCAAGGCACCCATCTCTCAAATTTTGAAATGTAAAATTCCGGGAATTTTTATCTTCTTATCTGTGGAAGATTTGTTTCAGACATGTCATGAGTTTTAAAGACCAGATGATTTTCTTGCCTTATTAAGAGACGTACAAGATTAGAAAACTCGAAAGAATATTAAAATAAAATCTCGCCAAACTTGGTTCTTACCAAAACCAGATTACGTGAAGAAGAAAAAATATCGAGTTTATATCTTGCGGTAACAATATATATTTTCTTAATGAGAATATTTCTTAGATGGAAACCAAAAGAAGACAATGGAAACATAATCAAATCAGGATCGAGAGTGCTTAAAGTCGAGAAGATTTTTATTTTCTGCGGAGTTTCAAATCATTAAAGTAAAAGATTATGGGAGATTTGATGTGTTGTTGGGTATCCTAGTATAAATAGGGGTCAAAAGGAACAATCAGGGGGGTTGGCTTCGGCCAAAAGTGAAGAAAATAAAAATCATAAAAAAATATGCTCATGATGAGGAAGATGATGAAAGTGTCACCAAAGGGTTAAAGAAATCGTTGCCAAAAGTTGAAGAAGAAATTCGTCGTGAAAAAGAAGAACTTTGTCATAAAACATTTTGTGGCATTTCTGTTGCTTTCAGCGATAGAAAAGAAACATCTGTAACATTTATAAATGTCTCAAATTCATTGTGTCAGTTTTATTTCTTCTTTTCAAAGCACTTTTTGGCCATGTATTCATCTTTTGAGTGTGTTTTGAGCATGATGAGCTAAACCCCATCACTGGGATGATGGAGGAAGATATTTTTCACTCTTGTTTGGTAAATATATTCGATTATTTATGAATTTTTACACTTATTTTAATTGATTTATGATTTTCATTAATTATTTGTGATTTTATTTGAAGGTGTATGCTTGGCCTTGAGAGTTTTTGATGCGCCATGCTTATGATTTACAAGTAATATTTTAGAAATCTACTTTTGGCAAAGAAATAGAATCCATAAAAGAGTCTTAATTGTTAAAAATCGATATTTGCATCACTCGATTATGAAAATTGGTGGAATCCAGAGTCTCAGTCCTCTTAAATTTGATTTCATCTATATATATTTGCTAGTATTAGGAACTAAATCTGAAATCGAATCTTCACAAGTCTTAGTGTTCGAATCCTTTATTTACCACTACTACAAACACATCAGGTGATCTTAACCGAACTTTTCATTAATAATACGTTTTGAACATTAGTTTTCATGATTTCAAGTCGAAATAAGAATCAAAAAACTGATAGAAATGAATGGGTTTATCGAGAATTACCTTCTAACATTAGAACTGGAAGATTAAGCTTTTACTTCTTTCTTTTGGCTCTTGATTTTTTTGCCTCCACCATAAACAATTGGATTTATTGAATCACTTCATCAATCGGTTTAGCCATTTTTTAGTGATTACTAAATTAGGTTAAAGATGAGAAGAAGAGGGGGAAAAAGGGAGATGAAAAGTTTTAATTTTGGTAGAGATAGAATTAGGTTTAGTTTTAAATTTAAGTTTACATATCATTAGAGTTAAGGTTTAATACTAGTTTAATAAAGGACAATTTAATCATTTCATCATATTAGAACACTCTTTAATTTTGTAGGATATATGACCCAAGAGCGTCCACAATGGGACGACTATAACACGGACTAAAGATCAAATTTGATCTTTAGTCCGGAAAAGAGAGGTGCAACGGGACGAGTGAATTTGGGTTATAGTCCAGAAAATCCATTGTAGCAGACTAGATTTAGTCTTTTTTCTGGACAAAACTTGGTTTAGTCGAGCGGCTTCATAGTGAACCGTCTGGCATCAAGCGGCTTTGTAGTAAACCGCCTGGCATCAAGCGTCATTCTAGCACAACGCCTCAAAAACACGGGCGATAACTTAGGACTACGCCTGATCAAGCGCTAACCTAGGCCTACGCCTGATGGAGCGAGCATCTAGGATCACGCCCACTAACAGCCGGGTAGCCAAATCCCCACCCCATTGGAGCGTAACGCTAGAATACCATTTGGTCCAAGCGTAATGCTAAGGCTCCGCCAAACATGGAGTGTTACGTTGATCCTCCGCCCAACATCATTTAACATCGCATTACACCTAGTGTATTACTAGGAGTCTGCTTGGAAACTAAGCATTACCCCTAGTGTATTACTAGGAGTCCGCTTGGAAACTAAGTATTAGAGTGGGTTTAAACTAAGCATTAAGTAATGAAAATTTGGCATTACACTAAGCATTAAGTAAACTTAGCATTACATTAAGCTAAGCATTAAGTAAACTAAGTAATGAAGCAGCATTGTAGGAGTCCGCTTGGGTTTTGTAGGCGGGACGCTAGGGCACCGCCCGTGTTGATGTTTGCACACGCTCCATTCGCACAAGGGTTACTTGATCAGGCGTGATGCTGGCATACCGCCCCATCAGGCGATTGTCTAGTGCTCCGCCCTTCTTTTGGGCGTGGTCCTAGGAGACCGTCCACTATCAGGCGTTATCTTACGTTTCCGCCCAACATCGAGCGTTCTAAGAGACCGCCTGGCGCAAGCGTTATGCTAGGATCACGCCCGTCTCAACAAGTGATACGTTAGGACACCGCCCAACACCGGGCGTTATTTTAGAGCATCGCCCGACCATATACCGTTGTTCTTGGGCCGGACCAAAGACTAAAAAATTTAGTCTTTGGTCGTTTTGGAATACTCGTCCACTGTAGACGCCCTAAGTAGATAAGGATTCCGTTAAAAATAGGTTAGTCCCAAAAAATAGTTTATAAAAAACTTCCAATACTAAGCTAAGCCAGCCCAACAACGTCAGGATTACCAAGCCTGTACCAGCAGCGTCAGGATTACCAAGCCTGTACCAGCAGCAGTATACAACCAAAGTATGACAAGGTGTTGAATATTCAATATTGAATCCCCTCAAAATGCCAAAAGAAGCCTGATATAGGGGCTCCCACATCAATAGAGGGGCTCCAATAATAAGACGAAATAGGGACATTATGAAGTAAAACTCAAAAACCCCTTATCCATAATATTTTCACAATGCCTAAACCACCCCTGATTAGTTAATCTTAATTACATTAACTAATTAAAAATTAAGTTATTCATGATTAAAACATAATCTTTCACTTAATCAAATGATTTGAAAAAAAAAATTCTTTTTAATTTGTGTTTGGTGGGAAGAAAAACTAGATGAAATTTAAGAAAAATTTGTTTTTTTTTTTAAACCCTAGATTTTGATTCAATAAGCCATAGTAGCATTGAGTATACCTCTAACTTATACTGTTGATCTTTTTATGGCTCAAATTTGATGAAATCACGATTTGAAAGATTGATTTTTTGTTGTTCAGAGAAACTTACGGTTGGGTTTCATGTCGAACCCAACCGTAACACCAAGAACACCCCAGATATACGGTTGGGTTTTCAACCAGACCCAAAAGTAAGTTGAAGAAAATGAAGAACACCATTTTTTCCAATAGTTACGGTTGGGTTTTCAACCAGAACCCACTGAAAGCAGAAGAAAAATGATGAACACCATTTTTTTTCCAATAGTTACGGTTGGTTTTCAACCAGAACCCACCGAAAGTAGAAGAAAAATGATGAACACCATTTATAAGGCAAAACCCAACCGTAACACATCCTTTTGAGCATTGATTTTTTTGGTTAAATTTGAGTTTTAAAATCAAAATTTTGAAATAATTCAATCATTTAACTAGATTGAAGGTAAATTGGGTCATTCAAACAAAGAAAAACCGAAAAACACACAAATTAGATAATCCAAATTTGTGTTATCCAGTAGAATTTACGGTTGGGTTTTGGCTTATAACCCAACCGTAACATATTCTGTTAATTTTTGTTACAATTTCAACACAGAATTACGATTGGGTTTTGCCTTAAAACCCAACCGTAAACAAGTTGTGGTGTTTGTACAAATTATCTTATGGTTGAGTTTAGTAATCGGAACCAACCGTAAAACTTTCACTAAGCATTTCAGCATGATTTACGGTTGAGTTTGAGTCCAAACCCAACCGTAAATTATCCTGTTAACTTTTTTTTTTGATTTTCAATATACTCCAAATTGGGTTTAAAACACACCTTTTTAACTTATTCATTCTATTGTAATAGATTTAAAGTAGTACATTAAAGGAAAAAACAAAGGAAATGAAATACAATAGATCATTGGATGATTACACTTAAACACTTAAAGATAATGGCGATAATCAAACACCCGACTTGTTTCCATAATACGATAGCAATCTGTATGCTTGAACTCCTCCCCATGTTTGATTCTATATTGCTCCATAGCCAACACATGCTGAAAAAAACAAATCAATTATAAGTTTGAATTTTTGAAATCTCTTTTTAATGAACGATTTATTAATCGACAAACTTACTCTTTCCACACCGTTCTCGTCGGGATGTGCTTCGAATCTCATTTGCATTTCCAGTTTTAAGTTGTTCATTTGTCGATACAACGCCTCAAACTGTCTCTTAATGGCTCTCCACGTCCTATGATTTTTATTCCCCTCTAATGCCGCAAACATTCGAAACACACGCTTCCACCAATGATCAGTATCTTGATCCTCATGCCAATCTTCTTGTGAAACAACGTTGTTATTGTTGTTATAGAATGCTCTATCGTAAGCATGCTCTACCATCGTATGCCACGCTCGAACAATTGCAACATCTTCATCATTCGTGTATATAGTTACCATTTTTAGTGGTTGAAAGGGTATGGTGAGAATGAGTTGGAAAGTCTAGAATTATAATGAGAATGAAAGGGATAGAGAATAATGAGAAAGTGAAAAGGAAAGGTTTCCTTTTATAGGGAAAAAATACCCAATGGCTAGATTTTTCAAACAAAAAATCCGTTGGAATTGTCTACTTTAAGGAGACACAAATTCTGACAGTTTTGAGAATCCAGTAGAATTTAAAGTTGGGTTCCGGCTTAAAACCCAACCGTAAGTTGTAGTGTTAGTTTTAATACATATTTCATCATATAGTTACGGTTGGGTTTTGCCTTGAAACCCAACCGTAATCTAGTTGTGGTGTTTGTACAATTTATTTTACGGTTGGGTTTAGTAATCGAACCCAACCGTAAAATTGAGTTTTTTAGTAGGAATTGTAGTTACGGTTGGGTTGAGTCATCGAACCCAACCGTAAGTTGTATTGTTAGTTTTAGTGCATATTTCATCATATAGTTACGGTTGGGTTTTGCCTTGAAACCCAAACGTAAGCTAGTTGTGGTGTTTGTACAATTTATTTTGCGGTTGGGTTTAGTAATCGAACCCAACCGTAAATTTGAGTTTTTTTAGTAGGAATTGTAGTTACGGTTGGGTTGAGTCATCGAAGCCAACCGTAAGAAGGAGTTTTTAAGACAAAATTAGTTATGTTTGGGTTTAGTTCATTTTCTTATCAAATACCAGAGTTGTTAAAAACCTTATTTTTAACATTAAAGGAAGAACTAAAGGAAACGAAATACAGTAGATCATTAGATGATTACACTTAAAACACTTAAACACTTTATCATAACGGCGAAACTCAAGATAGAAACTTTGTTCCAAGAAACGATAGCAATCCTTATGCGTAAACTCCTTCCCATATTTGATTTTTATACTGCACCCTAGCCATGACATACTGAAAAAAATAAATCAATTATAAGTTTGATTATTTTAAAACTCTTTTTAACGAACGATTTATTAATTGACACACTTACTCTTTCCACATTGGGTTCGTCGGGAAATGCTTCAACTCTCATTTTCATTTCCAGTTTTAAGTTTTCCATTTCTTCATACAACGCCTCAAAGCGTCTCTTGATGGTTCTCCACGTCCTCCGATATCCATTCCCCTCTAATGCCACAAACATTTCAAACACACGCTCCCACCAAGAATCGTCCTCCTGGCCGTCCATCCAATTTTCAGCTCTAACAACGTTGTTATTGTTGTTATAGAAGGCTCTCTCGTAAGCGTGCTCTATCATCGTAAGCCACCCTCGAACAATTGCAACATCTTCATCATTCGTGTATCGAACCATTTTTAATGGTTGAAAGGGTATGGTGAGAATGAGTTGGAAAGTCTAGAATTATAATGAGAATGAAAGGATAGACAATAATGAGAAAGTGACAACGAAAGGTTTCCTTTTATAGGGAAAAAATACTCAACGGCTAGATTTTCAAATAAAAAATCCGTTGGAATTGTCAATTTTATCACTATTCAGGGATTATTTACGGTTGGGTTATCCAGAATACTCAACCCAAAATCCAAATTAAGTTTACAATTTCAACTTGCACTTACAGTTGGGTTTTGCCATAAAAACCCAACCGTAATCAATCCCTTGGAGCATTGATTTTTAAGGTCAAATTTGGGTTTCCAAATTAAAATTTTAAACTTATTCAATCATTTTAACTAGATGAAGGTAAATTCGGTCATTGAAACAAAGAAAAACCGAAAAACACACAAACGAGAGAATCCAATTTTAAGTTATCCAGTAGAATTTACGGTTGGTTTTGGCTTAGAACCCAACCGTAAATTCTAGTCATAGTTTTAGTGCATACGCTTTTACGGTTGGGTTTTGTAATGAAACCCAACCGTAACAAATATGTGGTTTTAGTGCAAATTATATTACGGTTGGGTTTTGGCTTAGAACCCAACCGCAAATTCTAGTGTTAGTTTTAGTGCATACGCTTTTACGGTTGGGTTTTGTAATGAAACCCAACCGTAACAAATATGTGGTTTTAGTGCAAATTATATTACGGTTGGGTTTAATAATCGGACCCACCCGTAACTATTAGTTTTTTTAGTGGAATTGTAGTTACGGTTGAGTCATCGAACCCAACCGTAAATGATCATCTTCATCTCCTATGTTCTTCATTTTTTATGCACAAATCAGTCTTGTATTTGTTTTTTGTTGGTGGGAAAAGTAGAAGAAAGATAAGAGAGTTTTAACCCAAAATTTTAAAAAACCCAAAATGAGTGATTGTAGTGGCAAATTTGTGGAGGGTGAATCCTTGTATGATTGCCAAACTAAATAATACATACCCATTGAGGGAGACCCAACTATGTATGATTATTTGGATGGTAGAGAGGTTTTAAGTGAAAGTTGTGATGCTGAAACTAAACCAAATGGAGAAAGTAGTCGTCAAAGTGAAGATTCAACTGCCGAGAGTAGTCAGGTATACCTCTAACTTAAACTCTTTGTCATTTTTTGCTGATATTTGATGAAATGAGGTACATAATAGTGAGTTTTTTTTGTGACTCCGCCATGTTTACGGTTGGGTTGTCTTGAGAAACCCAACCGTAACTGTACATTTGATGGATGAAAAGTACACTTTCACAGTTTTACGGTTGGTTGTTTACCACAAACCCAACCGTAACTAATTACGTGCATGGGTATTTATTGCACTTGTTATGGTTGGGTTTGACTCTTTAACCCAACCGTAAAATTGTTTGACATTTTTTTGTTGTATTACGGTTGGGTCCATCGCATCTACGGTTGGGTCTGACACTTCTACGGTTGGGTCTGACGCTTCTAACCCAACCGTAAACTTATTGGTTTTAGTGTTTTGTTGCGTAATGCCTTGATCTTTTTTGTTCAGCTCGCGGTTGTACCTCAACCAATGTATGATCAGCCTCCTCCAAATGATATTGAAACTAGAGATACTATGTATCACTATTTGAACGACCTGGTAGGTTATAGATAAGTTGTTAATCTTTTTCGACAATATAGCTAATGCCATTTTTTTCTCATAACTTTCTGTTCTTGGACCATGTAGACATGGGATAAAAAAGATGATGCAAAGAAGTGGGCTACAGAACATGGGAAACTCATCATGTGTGTGGTTGTTTGTAACAACCAACAAAAACACAACCGCTTTCAAATGGTTTGTGAGTGTAGTAGACAATACACAAGACATGCGAAGAAGGGTACTGAGTATGTACCAAAGAAGAAGATCAAGCGAAAAACTTTCACTAAGAAGACGGGATGTCCTTTCAAGCTTCAATTTCATACCAACAACGAGAATAAGTGGTTCTTGTCTATAGTTGTATGCGGTCGTCACAACCACCTACCACCAGAGACTTTGTTAACGCATCCTTCTACGGCACGGCTTACCGAGGAAGAAAAGCTCATCTTAGACGATATGACAGATGAGCGTTTGAAACCCAGTAATATACTCGGGCACTTGAAGAAAATAAACTCAAATAATGTGTCTACGTTGGAGACAATCTACAACGCCAAATCCAAGTTGAAGCGTGAGAAATGGGAAGAAAGGGACCCGATCCAACAACTTTTGTACTTGGGGGAGACGAAAAACTACACCATGTTTCACGAAGAAGATGAGAATAAAGAAATTAAGCATATTATATTGGCTCATCCCGAGTTTATAAAGTTAGCACTGTGCTCCCATCAAGTGCTTATGATGGATTGCACGTACAAAACTAACAAGTATGAGCTCCCGGTTTTGAATGTTGTAGGGCAAACTTCTACCAAGTCCCCGTTTAGTGTTGCCTTTTGCTTCTTGAGAAACAAGATCGAAAAAAGCTATGTGTGGGCTTTGGAACAAATTAAATTATTCTACGTTGAAGGATATACCCCTAATGTAATTATCACCGACAAAGAACAAGGCTTTATGAATGTCATTGCAAGGGTATTCCCAGATGCTCATCATCTTCTTTGCACGTTCCACTTGTGGAACAATATTCAAACCAAGTGTAAAACGATTATTCGGCCAACAAAGAAAAGCGAGATGGAGAGAATTAAAAAATTGTCGGCTTCAGAACAAGAAACGGCCAAAGAAAAATTCGAGGAGGACGACAAGTTGGAGGAACTAAAATGGGCTAGTTTCCAAACTGAATGGGACGCTTTGACATGGTCTATCACCAAGGAAGATTATGAAGAAAATGTTCGTATGTTATGCTTGCATTTGAGTAATTATCCAAAAGTTGTGAACTATTTGATGGAGCAATGGTTGAATCCCCACAAAGAGAAGTTTGTAGCGGCGTTCACAAACCAGTATAGGCACTTTGACAACCAAGCTACAAGTACCGTGGAGTCATCTCACAACAGAATGAAGAAGAAGCTTCATAATTGTGATAGTGGGTTTGTTACTTTCTTCGAAGCGATGCACGATTATTTTCTCCGTGACCTTGACAGAGTTAAGGAATCTTTTGAAAAAAGCCTTTCTAGAAAACACATCAGCTATAAAGACGAACCATTGCTCCAAAGTATTTGTTATAAGGTGTCGCATTGTGCGATTGAGAAGATAATGTACGAAGTAAATCACTATCGATTGGGCAACTTAGACGGAGAAGAAGAGTGTGTTTGTCCTAACATGTCAAGTTTGGGACTTCCCTTCCGGCATATGATGCGCAAGTACGAAGAAGACGGTGTGATCCCAATTCAAGATATTGATCCGTTTTGGCAACAATTGTCTTTCGATGAACCATCGTCGAGCAAGATTTTGGTGCATCGTTTGCCGACACCCACGTTGGAAAGGCTCTAGCCAAGAAATACGATACATTAAATAAGGCGCAAAGGCAAATTTGGTTGACGAAGTTGAGTTACTTCGTGTTTCCGCACACAAGGTACGCTGTCAAGGAACCAATCAGAGGGAAGAGAAAAGTCAGGCCTTCTACCAAAGAATCGAGGGCCGTGGGACGCAAAAAAGCTAGGGAATTGCATGAAGAATCAAAGAAAAGAAACCCTTCTGCATTTGAGCATTTGCAAAAGGAATATGAAGCAGAGGATAAGAAGGAGGATGATGCTCAACGAAAAAGAAGTCAAACGGAACACGGGGGACCAAGTCTAGTAGATATTAAAGGAAAAGGTCCCGCGGTTCCCACTCAAGAAAGTTCAACAATTGAACTTGGTGCCAAGGGAAAAGTTCCTACACACCCAAACTCAAGAAGAGTAAGTATGAAGGAATTAGCAAGAAGAAAAAAAAAAGTTAGTATGAAAGAATTAGCAAGAAGAAAAGAAAAACTTAAAGGCAATACATTAGTGTTTGAAGAGCCACATACGATCCGGATTGCAAGAGGATTGATGCAATTTCCATCTAACTTTTCAAGAATTGAGAATGGCAAAATCGTCCGAACCGAGCACATTATTTTTGAAAATTATATGTCATCGTTTCTGGCTTTTTTTCGTCCATACATAAAGGCCACCGACGATGTTGCCGGTGATGGTAATTGTGGATACCATGTATTCATCGAACAAGTTGGACCATTTAGCGAAGCAGCAGGGTTGGGTATGGACGACGTAACTTATGTAAGGTATAAGTCAGCGGTTGAACTACGCTCTTACCCGGATTTATACAAGCCAATGATGTGTGCATATAGAGATGAAGAGTCGTTGTTAAACGAGGAGTTCATTGCGTTCGAAAGGCGTTTAATAGGAAACAAGAATTGCACTAGCGAGTATTGGATGAGCATGCCAATATGTGGTCAAATCCTCGCCAACACTTTCAATTGCATCATCCATTATATCTCAAATGGATATTGTTTTACATTTGCACCAACAAGATCAACATTTTTCGAACAATTGGCTAATAGAAGATGTGTGATTGGGCTGGTGCATAACTGCCATTTTGTCGGTCTCAAGTTGAAAGAAGGAAGTCCATTACCCCCGTTACAGGATGGATACGACGGTGACATCGCCAAGTGTTGGTGTCACCGGTTCGAGCAAAATTTCGAACTTTGGAAGGCATTAAAACCCTCCCCGACCTTTCAATTCATATCATTTGTTTCTGACTCGGAGTCGGAATGATAATATAGTAATATTCACTAAATTTAATATTGGTAGTAACAATATCATATGTATGTTGGAGGAATCATAATATGAATATAGTTTTTTGGAAATGAAAAATTTGTAATATCATATGTGTCACTACAAAATTCACCCAGGTTTACGGTTGGGTTTTCACTGAAATGACAAAATACGGTTGGGTTTTGGCTGAAAACCCAACCGTAAAACTGTAGTATGAAAATGTGACAGTTTTACGGTTGGGTCATCAGACAAAACCCAACCGTAAACCTTCAACATTTTTCATTTTGCCAGTTTTACGGTTGGGTTTTGCCTGGAAACCCAACCGTAACACTAATTTTTCTGGATATTTTTACCTTCTTTTCCCATTGCATGGTTTCCAACTTCAAATAACTGGAAATAAAACAGGTAATACACAAATTTTGAGTTTAATTTTTATAATTCACGTGCAAGTTAAATTCAAACTTCAAATCCAACTTCACATTAAATGTACAAGTAATTCACCCACACACAAAAAAACCATAGACATAGAGTTAGGGAGAAGGAGGAGGGGTAGGTCGATGACTTTGACGAGCTCTTTTTTTGCTCATAAGATTACGATGAGCAGAACCGCCACGATTACGAGCTCCAGCACGACCGCCTCGAGTACGAGCACCACGTTGCGCATCCTCGGCTTCATCATGTGTCTCTTCATCCGATGCTTGCGGCTCTCTTCTAGTAGTACTCGCATCTGTAGTCGCGCCTCTTGTAGCGGGTCTACTCCTCTTTAAAGTCTGTTGCACATCCTCGGCTTCATGATGAAGCTCCCTAATCAAAGCTTGGAGTTGGTCAGGCGTCCTCACATCAATTGTGCTTAGGCATTATAGAGTCCGCCAATGCAACGACTTTCTTTTTCTATTCACATATGAAAATAAAAGTAGGATGAGTGTTTAGTAATAAATCTTAAAAACATTAATAACAAAAATAATGTACGTACCAAATTGAAATATGCCTTCTTCCAGAAACCATCTTCTGTGTTGTTTGGCATTAGTCTTAGGACCATTGTTGATGATAGTTGGATGACCAAAATGGCTATACCAATCCAAGTAATCTTCTGCAGCCTCTTTTGTGCCCGGAGATGGAGTTAACTCTGTTCTTTGGACTTGGTATTTTGGATCATTGCGGTTATTCCAAACCGTGACCGAAGGCGTTGGCTCTTAGTTTAGCACAATGTTTGGGCCTTCGATCATCGACCCATTCACACACAATTTAAACATTTCGCATGTCACCGTTGTATGGACGTATCGATATTGGCGGAGAGTTCGGCGGGGGTTGGCATCACGTACCCAAACGGATGGTACAAAGGGCCGTTGTAGCCTGCCACGTCCGACAATGCACGTAAATCCTCAACATGTCCATCACCCTCTATGCTAATCTTCACATAAGGATCGAAAATAACATCTTCAACCGTGAAAGCATCAATTTCAGTTCTCATATTTGCTATGAGCACTTCTTTATATTTTGCCTGGGTCCCGGTGAAGACGAATTTTTTTCCCGTAGGTCCAGTACCATCACCGCTTGTTTGAGGAGCCTGTCTGGGAAAGTGATCATATACCCATGCCTATGAACATAATAAATATTAATATAAGAAAATGCGAAAAAAATAAATTAAAGTTAAACATTGAAATTCAAACCATAAATTACCTGAAGCAGACCGGTATTCCCGGCAATCTCAGTTCCCCTAACCCTCGAAGCTTTTCGAAGGTTAGCAAGTAGGTAAGCCAGGGTGGCAGTTCCCCACGAGTACTGATGTATCATCCCGAGATCACCCTGAAACCACTGTAGATAGTGAACGTTGACCCTGTTGCCCGAGTTGTCAGCAAAGAAGATGGTGCCGAGCATATATAGAAGATAATCTCTGGTTGTTCGAAAAACTCTAGTGTCATCTATGACGACCCCAGCCATTTCCAACTTTGTCGTTCCTCCAAACTTCTCCCTTAGTGAATGCATCAATATTTTCTTGCTCATAGCTTGACCTTTCTTCGTTGGCATCCCCGGTTTATCTCCACTGACCAATTTAAACTCAGATTCAGCTTCGCTCTTCTCCCATCCAAGTGTATCTTTCAGAAGTGCATAAAGATAACTCCATGACATGTTGTTGTTAAAAACCTCAAACACTGATTTACCATCCACCTCCAGGCCAAGAAATGATTGGACATCATCCGGCGTTATTGTCATCTCGCCGAATGGGAGATGAAACGTATCGGTTTCAGGCCAATAACGTTCCCTGAAGGCTGCGCAGACGATACTGTCATACTCCCACATCGAATTGGTAATTCCGGGAGCTAACCCGGTACCATTTACGAGAATTTGTACGGCCGTACATTCATCAGTTAAGGGCCAATGTTGAGCCCTTTGACGAACCAATTTCTTGATCTCCTGTGTATGATCCTACAAAGAATAAAAACAAATTTGTTTTACTTACAAAAGTTAACAAACAAAAATTTAACAGAATAAGAGAAGTGATTAGATTAATACCTTGGTCGCAGCAACTTTGGCAGCCCATGAATGGGGATAACCAAATAATATTGCAGATTTTTCTGGGGCCTCACCCCATAGTCCTCCATTCCTCCTCTTAGGCCACAGTTGAGGTTCGGCCTTTTCTTTGAGAATTTCTTTGGCAACCCTTTTCTTTGCCTTTTCTTTTGGAATTTCTTTACCTTTTCCTTGAGGGACATGTTGTTCTCTGTCCCGCTCTTCTTCCTCGTGTTGTTGCTCTTGTGGTGGTTTTCTAATCACAAGAGAACCTCTAGGTGTTGGTAGATCACCCAAGCCTTGGAACTTATTATATTCCTCTTGTGCAATTTGAGGAACACTACCACCCCCTACCTCAAAAGATGGATTATGGGTCTTACTCACGCTTCTCTTATGAACCCCTAAATGCTTTCCGTGGCGAGGGGTTGGAGTGTGAGAAATTGGTGTTAAATTGTACCCCTCTTATTCTTCCTACAACACACAAGCAATACAAGTTAGATAATTTCCAAGCAATTCAACTTTAACTAAAAAAAAAATTGACTACACAGGATTATTTAGGGTTGGGTTTTTCTCAAAAGCCAACCGTAAATTATTAGTTGAAAATTTTGTCCCATATTTTACGGTTAGGTTTTAACAAAAAACCCAACCGTAATTCACATGTAGCCTGATGTGCACATTATTTTTACGGTTAGGTTTTTCTTAAAACCCAACCGTAATACTCTAACGAATTTTTTATGTGCGGTATTGTTACGGTTGGGTTTTACTCAAAACCCAACCGTAAATTGTTTTTAAAAAATGGCGCAAATTGTTTACGGTTGGGTTCTATTTTGAAACCCAACCGTAATATCCTTAACTATTCATCTTCTTCCCTTTGATTTACCATTGGGTATTGAAAAAAACCCAACCGTAATATGAAGAACATGATATATTAAGGTTGGGTTTTCACACGAACCCAACCGTAATATCAACTGTGTCCAATATTTTTAAGCCAAAAACACAATCAAACATGCGAATCAATCAATTACAAGTTCTAAGAATACATGGGTTTTCTTCAATACCTTAGATACACCATTGTTGGACTTTTCGGTGATTGATTTTGCTTTTCACTATCGATTTCTTCTTGAATCTCTTGATTAGGTTGAAAGGAGCAGGGTTGATTTCAATCACTACTACCTTTAACTCCTTTAGTATGTTTCTTCATCTCGAATTGTTGAGTTTAATCGACGAAGAATTTTGCAATCGGCGATGAATTTCGATGGATTACGGTTGGGTTTTTCTTTGGTTTAGTTTTTGAAAGTTATGAATAATGTTAAGGGTGTTTAGGTTTTAATTGGCATAAGGGTAAAATCGATATTTAACCAAACCCCTAGGACATCCCTTATCGTAAAATTGGGTCACCTCGCCTCCACTTGGAGCCCCTCTATTGATGTGGGAGCCCCTATATCAGGCTTCGGCCAAAAAGTCTTAGCTAACTTGTGATTAATAAAGCTTTTAAAATAAGAAGCATGATATAGGGGCTCCAATATCAATAGAGGGGCTCCTCTATGAGGCGAGGTGACCCAATTTTCCGTTAAGGGATGTCCTAGGGGTAAAGTTAAATTTTCATGTTACCCTCTACCCAATAAAAAAAAGACAAATTTGTCCTTTAATCAAAATCTTTCCATCTCCTCCATATCTTCTCCTTCTCCATTTTAATCAAATTTCTCCATCGAATCAAAATTTTATCGCCGATTAAACTCCCAATTTCGTGATGAAGAATACTAATAAATGTGTAGAAAGTAGTAGTGATGACAATCCGGATAAAACTAAACAAATTAATGAAGATTTAGGGTTACAAATTGAATTTACGGTTGGGTTCGAATGGAAACCCAACCGTAACTGGTTTGTTCTTCATATTACGGTTGGATTTTTAAACAAACCCAACCGTAACTTCAAATGTAGGAGATGAAGATTCAATTAAGATTTTGCGGTTAGGTTTTCAACCAAACCCAACCGTAACTAACCTTTAAACCTCAATCGTAAAATTAGATAAATATATTTAAGATTTTTCTTTTCTATCTTGTATAAAATTGAAAGACGAAGCTAACCCAAAAAAAATGAGGTCAATCGGACATCGTATGAAGGAGTTATGATCAAAACGATGAAATGTATCCAGGAATATTTACGGTTGGGTTCGCCAATAAACCCAACCGTAAATTTGAGATTTTTGGGCTTCATTGAGCCCAAATTTACGGTTGGGTTTATTGGCGAACAAACCGTAACTATTCCTGGATACAAATAGATTACCGTTTTGATCATAACTCCTTCATACGATGTCCGATTGACCTCATTTTTTTTGGGTTAGCTTCGTCTTTCAATTCTCTACAAGATAGAAATGAAAAAATCTTAAAATATATTTATCTAATTTTACGATTGAGGTTTAAAGATTAGTTACGGTTGGGTTTTGGCTTAAAACCCAACCGTAAGTCTGGGGAAGGTTTATTCTTCATATTACGGTTGGGTTTTTAGGCAGAACCCAACCGTAAATACATGTTGAAATTGTAACAAAAACTAACAGAATAAGTAACGGTTGGGTTTTAATCCAAAACTCAACCGTAAATTCTACTGGATACCACAAAATTGGATTCTCTAATTTGTGTGATTTTCAGTTTTTCTTTGTTTGAATGACCCAATTTACCTTCAATCTAGTTAAAATGATTGAATAAGTTCACTTTTTTGATTTTGAAACCCAAATTTTACCTTAAAAATCAATGCTCCAAGGGATGGTTTACGGTTGGGTTTTAAGGGAAAACCGAACCGTAACTATGGGAAAAAAATGGTGTTCTTCATTTTTCTTCGACTTACGGTTGGGTTTTAAGGTAAAACCCAATCGTAATTGGTTAATTCTTCATATTACGGTTGGTTTATTGAACAAACCCAAACGTAACTTCAAATGTATGATATGAAGATTCAATTAAGATTTACGGTTAGGTTTTCAACCAAACCAAACCCAACCGTAACTAATCTTTAAACCTCAATCGTAAAATTAGATAAATATATTTTAATATTTTTTATTTCTATCTTGTAGAGAATTGAAAGACGAAGCTAACCCAAAAAAAATGAGGTCAATCGGACATCGTATGAAGGAGTTATGATCAAAACGGTGAAATCTATTTGTATCCAGGAATAGTTACGGTGGGTTCGTCAATAAACCCAACCGTAAATTTGGGCTGAAAAATATTAAAATATATTTATCTAATTTTACGATTGAGGTTTAAAGATTAGTTACGGTTGGGTTTGGTTGAAAACCTAACCGTAAATCTTAATTGAATCTTCATCTCCTACATTTGAAGTTACGGTTGGGTTTGTTTAATAACCCAACCGTAATATGAAGAACAAATTAGTTATGGTTGGGTTTGGTTGAAAACCCAACCGTAAATCCAGGCAAAAATGGTGTTCTTGGTGTTACGGTTGGGTTCGACATGAAACCCAACCGTAAGTTTCTCTGAACAACAAAAAATCAATCTTTCAAATCGTGATTTCATCAAATTTTTGAGCCATAAAAAGATCAAGAGTATAAGTTAGAGGTATACTCAATGCTACTATGGTTTATTGAATCAAAATCTAGGGTTTAAAAAAAAAAAAATTCTTAAATTTCATCTAGTTTTTCTTCCCACCAAACACAAATTCAAAAGAATTTTTTTTTCAAATCATTTGATTAAGTAAAAGATTATGTTTAATTAATCATGATTAGCTTAATTTTTTAATTAGTTAGTGTAATTAAGATTAATTAATCAGGGGTGGTTTAGCCATTGTGAAAATATTATGGATAAGGGGTTTTTGAGTTTTACTTCATAATGTCCCTATTTCGTCTTATTATTGGAGACCCTCTATTGATGTTGGAGCCCCTATATCAGGCTTCTAAAATAAACAACTTTATGTTAGTTCTCAATACTAACAAATTGCCGTCAGACTCACAGGTGTTGTACTGTAGACCACCCCACTGGTACATTTAGAGCCACACAATGATAATAATACTGTCTTACTAATAATTAATCAGTTAATGAAGTAACATTAAACATTAGTATTAATTTATTTCCTCAGTAACTGTTATAAAAACGAAGTTTAAAATTTTTATAGTCCCATTTAATAGACGAAGTTCTAATTTTAAGATTATTTTTTCCACATATATTTTTATTTATAATATTTTGTAATCATCACAATTAAATTTATATTTTTAATGTTGAGAATACAATATGGGGTAAGACAGGAAAGATATAGATATTTATAAAATCTATATTTTTTTTATTCTAAGAGAATTAATAAATTCCGCCTATATATAGGGGACAGAGGTAGTAATAATTAAAAATATAAAGCACAATATATGTATAAATGGTGGCCTGAATTTTATCTTATGAAGTTAAGGGGACAAAGAGTAGTCTGGATTTTATCGTGAAAATATAGGAACTGTTTTTATTTTTGGGATAAATAACGGTTCAGATATATCAAGAATTATAAAACAGGATTAAGTTATAAGTAACAGCTGAAATTCGTTTTACGAAAGATAAAGAGGAGATAAAGAATGGTCAGGATTTATTTAGGGAGGAGAGGAGATGAAAGGGTCAAGATTTATCTGGAGAATCCGGATCTATTCTCCTCATAGATAAATCTACGGCCTCAGCTATTTTTTTATTTTATTTATTTTTGATCAAAGCTACTTAGAGCATCTCCAATCATCGATCAAATTGACGATCAAAGATTACATTTGATCGATGATCGGTGAAAAACAGCCACAGCCGTGCGATTATATTTGGGTTATAATCGTTGAAAATCACTGTTCAGGATTAAAAGAACTCGCTGATCGTCGACTAAAAATTATAGTCGAGCGAAATTGTAACTTCTCGCTTGTGAACAGACGAAGGGCAAGCATCTCGCTTAAAAACACGGGCGAAGAGTTGACATTTCGCCAGCTCAAGCGTTATGCTAAACTTTCGCTCCACCAGACGAGTAACCAGAAGCTCGCCTACTCATAAGCGAATAGCAGAGACTTCGCCTAAAATTTCCGAACACGGGCGAGATGCTACCGAGTCGCTTGAAGTTGGGCGGCACTACAAGGAACCGCTTGGACCTGGGCGAGGCTCCAAAGCTTCGCTTGGAGTTGGGCGAGACTCCAAGGCTTCGCTTGGAGTTGGGCGAGACCGCAAGGCCTCGCTCAGGTGTGACCGTTAATATGTTTGTTTCCGTTGATATGTTACCGTTGGCAGTTTAACGGCTATATATTTACCCTATATATATGGGATACTAAACCAATGGCATTTTACTAAACTCATACATTGTGTAGTTGAAAATTCTAAAGTTGGTTCTTATTTCATAAGTTTTGAAATCGATTAGTAAAATGGCGCCATCAAAACCACGAGGTCCAAATTTTTCGTCTTTTGAAGATGTTACGATGTGTACGATTCATTTGTCTATTTCTCAAGATTGTAGCATTGGTACTGATCAATGTGAAGATAAATTATGGTCACGTATACTATGTCGGATGAAAGAAGCTATACCTTTTATGCCAGAATGTAGTTGGACCTCCCTTCAGAAACGATTTCAAATTATAAGTAAGGATGTGGCGCTTATGTCTGCAAAGGAGGCTGAAGTCGAAAGGGAACATCATACTGGATGGGGCCCCGAAAATAAGGTAACAACTCGTTTAGTTATGCTTATTACATTAATCTATATGATTGTATATCCTTTAACAACATTGAATTGAAACACCAGTTCGCAGAAGTACGTAGGCTTTTCAAGGAAGCAACTGGTCGAAGTTTTAAACATGAAGATTGCTACACAGTTATGTTAGATAATATTAAATATTCTAAAAGGTCGACATCTGTTTTCAATTCATCACAAGGAGAGTCTGATTACGACAACGAATCTCAGGACGTACATGACACACCAGACTTAAGCCTTGATGGTCCCAGCGCCTATGAAGACCTTGGAGATATCCCCAACACATTAATCCGTCCAATGGGGAAAAAAGACGCGAAACGACAGAAGACAAAAGGGAAAGCAAAATTTGCTGAACAACAGGAAATGATGCAAAATATTTATAGAGAGCAACAAAGCTTCAACACCAAATGTACCTAACAAAGAGATATGAAGATGGCACAAAGAGAAGCTGAGTTTGCAGCAAAATTAGCTAATGATAAAGCAAAGTTTGAAGCTAAATTAGTTGATTCAAATGCAAAGTTTGCGGCAATACAAGCTAGGCAAGAAGCAGAAGAGGAATTCCGTATAATGACGATGGATATCTCCCAAATGGATGATGTATCAAGACAGTACATCGAACTGAGAAAGGGAGAAAGTTTGAGGAAAAGATTAAACCAATCATAACGTCCGGATTATTATTTACCATTGTCATATTGATTTTTAATTTTGATCAATTTATTTAGAATTTTCAGTATAGTTTTTAACCAATCGATATGTTGGAAAAATGGGGGTGTGGGAGGGTTTCGGCTAGGTAACAGGAGGGCGAGGTGAAGATGAAACAAAAAATAAGAGTTTTTAGGGTTTTAAAACGGTGAAATAGACAGGCGAGAGCTTGGAATCTCGCCTACATCACAGCGGGAGTCCAGCATCTCGCCCGTCTATTTCCCCACACACATCCTTCGCACGCTTAGTAGGCGAAACTCTAGTCTCTCGCTTCTGTTTAAGCGGTACTACAGCATCTCGCCCGGATTATTTTTCACACGATTACTTTGCACAATTCACAGACGCGATTCTGGAACTTCGCTTGTACAAGCGTGATACTTAGATATCGCTTGGGGAGTGGGCGAGGTGTTGAGATTTCGCCTGTATGTTTGTTTCGCAGGCGGTAAGCCACAATCCCGCTTGTACCAGGCGAAGTATTAATATCTCGTCCGTCTTTCCAAGCGATATCGTGGTGCTTCGCTTACCCACAAACGGTACTCTACGACCTCGCCTGATCATTCACCGCTGTTTTTGACCCAGATCAAAGATCAAATTTTTTGATCTTTGATCGATGGGTATAATCGTGTGATTGTGGATGCCCTTAGGGCAACCACAATGGGCGATCAAATCGTCGATCAAAGACGATTTTTGATCGATGGTCGCCCAAATTCTTCCCCAACCGTCGATTATATTTAGTATATAATCGACGGTTTTTACTGTAGCCGACTATATCTAATCGAAAGGTCGACGACGAAAAATATAGTCGGGCGGTATCCTAGACCATCGCCTGGTTTCAAGCGAGACTCCAGCATCCCGCTCATTTTTACGGGCGAAGAGGTAGGATTCCGCCATCTCAAGCGAAGTTTCCAAGCCCGGTCCTAGGATACCGCCTGATTCCAAGCCCGGTCCTAGGATACCGCCTGACTATTTTGTGAGCGAGCTTCTACAATTTCGCTTCTTCTCAAGCACGGTCCTAGGATACCGCCTGACTATCCACCGCTGTTTTTGTTGCTGACCATCGATCAATTTTTTAGTCATTTGATCGATGGGTTTGATCGCCCCATTGGAGTTGCCCTTACGGCCTTAGTTATTTAAATAACCTCTATCCTTCCCCTACTTATTGATAATGAAACGCCGAAGTCTCTTCCCCTTCTCTTTTTTTTTTTCTTTTGAAGCATAAGAAAGGCCAAACTAAACTACAGATCCTGTTCTCTTCCCCTTTTGCTCACCGCACAAAGTCTGTATCCTTCAAGCTCTCTGATTCTCCCACCGCAAAATCAAATCCAAACCACTATGATTCTCTGATACTTCTTGACTCTTAACTGTAAAGTAGTATTATATATAGTACCTATGTTTTTTCACGATATTTCTCTGCCCTAAATTTCCTTACAGCATAACCCCCTGGTTTTCCCTAGATCTCTATAAATCATTTTTCAACTAATGGCTGATGTTGCTGAAGATGGTAGCGACATTGAGAAGCTTCACGAGTACGGTGAATGTCTTAATGAATCTAAAGACAAGTCTCAGGTGACTTCCTTTCCCTGTTTCTTTTCTCCCAATTTTTAGGGTTTTAATTTCTTTTTAGGGTTTAGTAATTAATGTTTTTTTTTTGAATATTTGCAGAATGAGGCAGATTACATTGGCATAATTGATGCGGCAAAAGGGAGTGTAAAGGCGAAACAATTAGCAGCTCAACTAATTCCTAGGTTCTTCGAGTTCTTCCCAACTCTATCCAGGAAAGCTGTAGATGCTCACTTTGATTTGTGCGAACAATATGAGCTTAAGGTAAATTATGTTTGAAAATCTCGAAAGCAGTGTGCCTTTCATAGGCCTCTTGTTGGTGCATACTTGACTCTTAGAAATGGCTGTATGATAATTCGGAGACACGATCATCCATGTTTGATACTTTACCTATGTGCATCCCGTGTATTGCTGATATATTTTAATGATCTCATGTATTGCTATTGACAGGTCCGAGTACAAGCAATTCGTGGACTTCCTCTTCTTTGCAAGGAGTGGCTAAAATTGTGGATGTTCTTAGGCAACTTCTTCTAACTGGTAAATCATGTGCTCAGAATTAGTGTTTAGGAAAATTCTTAAATGTGTCCATGTTCTTATTCTTCTTTTCTTCTCTTATCATGTCATGTTTGATTTTTCCAGAAGAAAATGTGGAGTCTTTCCCATTTTCTCTCTTCTTTTTCTCTTATTGTGGTTTCCATTTTCCCTCTGCTAGGTTAGCATGCGATATGATCCCTAATGATCCCTAAAATGCTGTCAAAATACTAGCAAAATACTTGGATTAGAACCCATCTACACAAATACACATTGCTTTCACACCCATTAGTTGATTAATGTTCATGGAGTTTCAGAATCATCATCAAGACGTGGTTGTTTCGCATCAGGAATTTTTCTACAAATCTTCAAACAAAACTAGCTAATCATCATCAAGACGTTGTTGTTGATCTGCGGTTTGTTTGTTTTGCAGGTATCTTTGAAAGTGTCGATTGGCACTGCAAATGATATTTCAATGGGATTTCTAATAGATTCAGTGATATTATTGCATGGGAGAAATTGGTAAATCCCAGTCTCTCTAATATCTTTGTATATGCATATATATAGGATCCAAATTTTCTCTCTTTATCTCAATTGACGACTAATGTAAGGGAAAAGCGAGATGTAATCTCAAGGAAGAGAGAAAGTGTGTGGATATAGATGGTTTGTTTGATAAACAGATAGGTAGATGGCGACTTTACAGTCATGAAAGGTGCTCTCAATGGTTAATGTTGGTTTATTAGCAAGATTGAATTTGTTTTGAAAGATTGGTTTTACTTAAATCTTTGGTGTATTGTTGCAGAATTTTGTTAGTAGGGGACATTGTGAGAAAAGAGCTACCATCCATCAGGTAAACCACTTAAATCAATGCTAAACCACCCATCTTTCACTGTTGAGCTGCAAAAGTCCTAAATCTAAGAAAAGGGAACCATGACAGTTGTTATTCTTTTGAATTTTATGAATTATTATGATTCTGGGTTTGGTTATACTGATATTTGTAATCAATTTGGTAAATTTTGCAGTATACCAAGTCTATTTTTGGCTTGAACACTCCAAAACAGTATCTTCATATACGTAACTCATGAAAATTTCAGGGAGACTCGAATCTGGGCTGTCGGATTAAGAATCCCATTGATTCCATTTTCGTTACAAAGGTAACTTTTGATCTGCTTTAACTTTTTTGTATGATGTGTGTATCTGGTAAAAATCTAGAACATCCCAAAACCATGAACACTCCAAAACCAGATCTACAAAAACAAAATTTAATGGACTAACGTTTGATGCTATATTCAGTACCCATGGTAATTTTAGACTAAGCAATATCAGGCATAAAGAAAGAAACCTGTCATGTTCAGTTAATTGAAGACCTTATAGTTTTTTTTTAAATAACTTCACTCAATATTAGTATGTACGCAATCAAACAACGCATCATTAGTGTGTACCTTGTAGTTAATTGAAGACCTTATAGTTTTATACCTGAGGGGCACTACCAAAAAGATCCTCTGGAGTAGATGTGCACATCAGGATAAGGTCCACATCATCAGGTTCAAGTTGAGCCATTTCGAGAGCCCTTGCTGCCATTTCTGACAATCCGGTCAAACTATCTTTCCCTACAAATGCAAAAGATGAATAACGCCACAAGCAACCAAAAGATAATAGAAGAATTTACTAATTGGTTACACATGTGCATAGAAGAATTTACTAATTGGTTCTTTCACTTTTTTTTTTAATACATGCTCTTTGTTGTTGTTTGATAGATAGAGACACACTGTGACACCCATAAATAAACTAATAGTCCTAGAGATGGCAAGAGATGTAATCAATCCAAGCTTACATCTGCAGCAAATAACCTTGACAGAGCTTACTAGCGTTTAAATGCACATGTGAATGCATCGAGTGTTCTTCAACAAACAGTGGTGGGAGAGATAACAGACATTCTTGGAAGGAAATCAAGGAAGAAGAGGTTACAATTGTACGTGAAAGAACTGGCAGGTTATGAATTCCAATGCGAACAGATATCCATTCATCGGAAGTTTCAACTATGCTTGATAGGTCTTCTTTTGATATATTAAGACTTGGTACAGCGGAGCCACATCCAACCAGCTTGCAACCTTGAGTAATCCATCTGCAGGAAAAAATCTTATCAAATGAAATAACGGAAGTATGATGTTCAGGTCGTTAACTCTAGCAGGAATCTAACTCAAATATGCTAGAATTATGTGTTACTAATACTCCAACAAATGAAAACTAGAATGGAGGTATAGCTGATGCAGATCAATTTAGAGCAAGTTGGAGAATTACTTCCACATTAACACTCAAAGTTTGGTAAACAACAAAGGATGTGCAGTTTTTTTTTTTAATGAAAATGTAGACTGCATGCACAAGTTGTATATACCGGTTTTAATATGCCAATCGAATTTCAATTCATTCCAAGTGAAGTTTCCATCTCGGATTTGTTTGCAGTTGCATTATAGTCACATCAGAAGAATGGCAGTATCATTTGGGAGTTAAAGTACCAAAAAAGTAAATAAATCATAGTATCATTTTGATCTGCTATATTCAGTACCCATGTTAAAAATAAAAATGATAAAAGAGAACTTGTTTTGTAGCTATGTAACAAGTTGTCTACTTTGGGGAATTTGGGGTAGGTGTAAGTAAAATTACTGTTATTTTGGGATGTGGGTTTGCAGTGGAATTTGCTTTTCTTCTCCCAGTGTTAGTGGGATTGATTTTGTAGTCGATGGGATCAGATCACCTTTAATGGGGGTGGAATTGCGTGGAAATGGTTCTGGGTTTTAAGGTAGTTCTATGAAAAAAACATGAATTTTTGTGGTTATTGTGCTAAAAGCTCAAGGATCAATTTGGGGGATGATCTATTTAAGAGTATAAAATGAAGCTTTTGTGGCAGACAGTGCTGAACCCATAGAATGAAACAAGTGAAGGCAGTGAAGATTCAGGGATACAAAGGTTACGGTAAAGTGAAAGTTGGTGATGCCTACATTGTGAAGTAAGTAAATCCTCTCCTTCATCTCTCCCTCCCTCCCTCCCTCCATTGCGTTTTCACGGCATTCACACGATGGTTATTCTACATTACAATGCTTTGATTTTAAATTTATTATGTATTACAGTTGAATTATTTGAAGTAGAGAGCCAAAGGAGGCAACGTCGTGCTGCCACAATTTTCTATGGTATTACATGAGATGATTCAAGTGCTAAATAATGTGTATACCGATAATGCAATAATGTGCTGCCGTAATTTCCTGTAGTACGAAAGATGTTAATCATAGTACATAACATGGGAAATCATGTGAATAGTACACCTACATGCTGAGTGCTCGGCTTCGACATGTATGTTGCCTGCATTTCTAGATGTATTTGGATGAGTAATTTGTTGTGCATTCTTATGCTATCAATCAACTTCGTCTGCTGTCCTGCATTTCTAACAAACTTAGCGAAATTTATGTAAAAATTTGGATTGGCGAAAATCCTTAGTTGCTCTTAGGGTTGTTGTTGAACTTCGCTACATATCAAGGTCAAAAGGCTCTAGATATATGCTTACACTTTTAATTGTTTAAATCCCTTAACATCGGAAATGTATGCATGTGGTCTCAGTTCCGGACTGAAAATGTTTGAAAGCAATAAGTGCTTCAATGTTTATAATTATAGTGAAATTTTAACTACGTACATAATATTTAAGATAATCCAAATTTACAAATATTTAAAAAAGTTTTTCACCATCTACGGAAAATGTGCTGTCCACATTGCTTCACCGCCATTAACATTGATTAATATAATATTTTTTATCTGAGTTATAAAATTTAACGTCCGGACTGTAATTTTTGAAGTAGGTACCGATTCATGTGGTAGTAGTAGATCATACCAGATCGGCCAGTTTCCCAGCTTTGAGCAGCTCCAACCACCCAGTTAGTCATCCAGCCTACAGTTGTTGCTTATTTAACTTTTCAATTTGCACATTAAGACATTCAGAGGCCAAGAAAACTACATCTCATTCAACGTCCCTCATTTTTCTGTAATAAATTACTTTTTTGATAAAAATTTGTTCCCGTGCCGTAAGTCTTAGTATAAGAATAGAGAATAGCCAACAAACTACAGTTTATATTAATTTAATAAATTTTTGTACATATCTTTGACCACTCAGATCCTTCTAAAGCTTCATCTATTAATGGTCAACTAGTTAATTTCGGACAAAACGGCCGAGATTCCGGCGATTTTCTGTTATCGCCCTTTGAACGAGACGAATCAATGGATATCGACGAGGGGCGATAAAATCGTTTGGCTCGGACGAGATTTCCCGAGATATCGTCCGATATTCACGAGTTAGTGCTGAGATTTTCAATTACAAAACTTGAACACTTCGATTTCTCTTTTTAATCTTTTAAATATCTTTACCAGAATCACCAGCCAAACAACTGTTACAATTTCAGTTCTTGAGAAAGTTCCAAAATAAATAATATATTAATGGATGCAAATCTCATTCAATTTAGGCAGATATCTAGCTTCATAATCAAAGAAAAACCACATTTAAACAAAACCATAAAAGAGTTTTTCTAAATTCTGAACAAAATATCAGAAATAATTACTCAAATCCTATAGAAGGAACTTTTTAGCTCTGGGTACATGCAAAAATGGCTTCAATGAAGTTTCTTTTGAAACTGAGGATTCAAAAGCTAGAGAAGGAGCGGCAGAAAAGCCAATATAGAGATAAGTAGTAATGCTGTAGAAGAAGAAAATCCTAGAAAAAAACAAGTCTTCTAGTCAATAAAGAAAAAGAAAACAGGTCGTGGGTTATAGGCCCAAAGGTGTCACTATCCAAGTACATTAAATCCAACAAAACAAATTTGACAAAAAAACCGCATTGTAAACCAATTCTCCATATTACCCTTGCTTATAATACAGCCCAAACCCATTAACAAAAACACGTCCGCGCACCCCATTAACCACGAAAAACTCTTCCATTTCCTCGTCTTCATCTTCATCATCTATTGCCAACATTAATCGATTCAGACATTGAAAAGATTAAAAGATAGAAATCATCATCAGTAACAATTTCATCATCAGTAGTTTTGTCTTCATCTTCATCATCATCGCCTTCATCTTCATCATCAATAACTTCATCATCCTCATCTGCATCATCTATAACTAGAATCAGAATCAAACCAATTTTAAAATATTGACGAAACGGTTGTTCATCACCATCAGTAATATTTTCAACCTAAAATCAAAAAAAATCATAGATCAAAATCAAAAATGGTTTCATCATCTGTTAGGTTTAGGTTTCATCTGTTTCGAAATCAATCTTTCATACTTAGGTTCAAAGATAGAAAGTTTCAATTCCATTTGTTTTCACCGTTATTTATTTATGATTCAATTATGTTCAGTTTTGGTTTCATCGTTTTTTTTCGTTCAATAAAATTACAGATGAAAAAAAAACGATGAAACCTTTTGGGGTTTCATAGTTTTTCTTTTTTCATTCAAATAAAAAAAACAGATGAAAAAAACACTATGAAACCAAAAAAGGTTTCATAATTTTTCTTTTTTGATTCAAATTAAAAAAAAAACAGATGAAAAAAACACTATAAAAACCGAATAAGGTTTCATCAATTTCAATTACATTTTTCTGAAGAAAAAATGTCTCAGCATATAAAAAAACAATGAAACCGAATAAGGTTTCATCCATTTCAATTATATTTTTTAGAAGAAAAAATGTCTCAGCATATAAAAAAACAATGAAACTGAATACGGTTTCATACATATCAATTACATTTTTTGTTTCATCTTACTACAAATGAAACAAAACAAACGATGAAACCTTTTGGGGTTTCATAGTTTTTCTTTTTTTTTCAAATAAAATTACAGATGAAAAAAAAAATGATGAAAAAACTATGAAACCCCAAACAGTTTCATAGTTTTCCTGACATTTCATCAACAAAAAACCCATATTTTGACAATGATGATATATCATTATATTTTGTTGATGATTTTCGGCGATGATGATCTGGAGGTGTTGGTGATGTTTGTAGAGGATAAAAGGAGGAAGAAGAGGTGTTGTTGGTGGTGGATTTGGACTTATAGTGGTGGAGGAGAAACAATAACGACGAGGAAGCGATAGGGAAGTAGGAGGTGTTGTCGGTGAAGGATACAAAGGTGTTTTGTGACGTGGAAGGTATTGTCGCTGCTGGTGATGGTGGCGGAGGAAGTATTGTTGTTGTTGGTGATGGTGGTGGGGAGAAGAAGAATAATAAGAAAGGTGTTGGTGAAGGATATGAAGGTGTTGTTGTGGCGGAGGAGGTATTGTTGCTGCTGGTGATGGTGGTGGAGGAGGTATTGTTGTTGGTGGTGGTCGTGGTGGGGAGGAGAAGAAGAAGAAGAAGAAAAAGAAGAAAAAGAAGAAGAAGAAGAAGAAGAAGAAGAAGAAGAAGAAAAATACCACAAAATTACAATACCTAGGTTATATAGGGAAGGGCAACTCGGGTATATTAAAAATAATTAAAATCTAAGTTTAATTAGTTTAAGTGAAATGGAGTTTTTGTCTCATTTTTAATGAAAATGGTTTTTGTTTATAGAAGATAATATAAGAGGTTTTTTTGTATAAAAAGTTTGTTCACCTTGGTTTTTTATACCAAGTTTGAAAAGAAAAAGAAAAAAATCTTATTTTCCATTACATTTACCTGTCTTACATAAGTATGAGAGAAGGAAAATTATAGGACACCTCACACCTATATATTTTTAATTTTATCCATTAAATTTTCTAGTTAATCTGATATGATTAGGAATTTAGGATTTTATCTCTTTTGAATGATTATGCGTTTTTTTTTAATCTGTAAGAACTTAATTGGTCAAAAATATTTGTTACACATATTATAGGTATAAAATTTAAAGGAACACTTGGATTTTTTTATATTTTGAATGAACATTTATTTTTATTTTAAAAATATTGGTGGTATTTCAGTATTTCTATACATAACTTAACAAGTGTACTGTGAAAAATGTTTGTTATACATATTATATGTATGAAATTCCGAACCGAAATTTTCACCAAAAATATTCCAGAAATTTCATTGTACCAGTACACGACCGAATTCTGAAATTACCTACCTTGATTAATACTAGAACAAAATTATTTTAAGTTTAGCTGATAAGAATAATATTTTCTTTTGTTTAGAGCTTTATTTCTTTTTGTACCAGGCGGGTCTTGCTTCAACCAAAAGTGCTACAGTTCCCCATTTTTTTCCCCACAATTTTTCTTATAAGCTGTTAAATTTTAGCCTCTTGGTCCCCTCCCTTAAAATTAATAAGGGCCTTTTTATGTGGCATTACCACTATCTCCATGACACCTCATGGAGAAAATTTTAGGGGACATAGATGGGATTGCTAGCATTTTCGTGCTTCAACCTCATCGAGATTCAGTAGGCGTGTGTGTGGTATGACTTATCAGTGGAGTAAGATTTACACTAACATCAAGATAATTATAACATTAGTCCACACGGCCACACCCGACCAAATCAATCCACATTTCCTTTTCTGGATTATTGGTCAGTGAATTTCCCCATCAAAGATTTAAAAGGATTTCTCTTTTGGACCGATTGGGAAAATTTTCTTGAGCCTCGCAAACTTATAATACATGATTCTCGTTTATTTCAGCATTTCCCACCCATATGAGACGATAATATACGTTTAAACATCCCCGCACGAAATATGGGAAGGAGGTGGAACGGAAATACTTGTATTGGTTATCTTTGTTACTCCCTCCCCTCCGTCCTTAATTATTAACTTTTTATTCTATTTTTATATATCCTAAAAAATATCCATTTTCTATTTATAGTGGTTTTTTTCTCTAATCCATTATATGTGTTCGTGCGTTGCACATGAGTAGTTTTAAAAGGTTAGATATATTGTTTAATCCCTTGGTGTTCTAAATATTGAATTAGATGAATTCAATCTTATATTATTTTTATTTTTTTGTTATATGTTGGGATTGTTTGGTAAAAAATGACCATCTTCACCATAAAATCCCGAAAGTATCAAATTCTATGATTGAGTTAAATAATAGTTCTGATCGTTATATAATTATACATTATATAGAAAACATATGACTATATATTTTTGTCGGGATTCTGAATTTTTATTATTATTTTAATTAGGACCCAAAAAATAGAGATGCTATTTCACTCTCTTTTTACCACACTACTCACTCAACTCCATCTAAGCCCTAAATTTAAGAAATGAAAAAACTTTTAATAAGTGGTGGATCCTGGTTGAATAGCCTAAACCATCTTCATCATAAGATCCCAAAAGTATCAAATGCTATGATTGAGCCAAACAATAGTTCTGAACTTACTGACTGTTACACAATTACAAATTATGTAGAAAATATATGACTATATAATTTTGTTGGGACTTTGAAAAGATTTTATTATTTTAATTAGGACCCAAAAAACAGAGGTGCTATTCCACTCTCTTTTTACCACACTACTCACCACTCAATTCCATCTAAGCCCTAGAATTAAAAAATAAAAAACCTTTTAATAAGTGGTGGATTTTGGTTGAATAGTCCTAAACCAATACTCTTATAACATGTGTATTTAAGTGATAATTAGAACAGTAGAAGGAGAGTGGAATATTATTCTGTCCAAAAAAAATCGAAATATGGGTAGAATTTAAGGCAGTTTTGTCTGTGTATCCTAGTTAAAAAGCCATCCGCACTACCCTCCCCAAAATGTAAAACTTTATTTTTAGCCTCCCATTATACAATTTACCTTTCACATGTGTAGCCCATGTCCAGCCTTGGTTAACATACAATACACGTGTCTTAATCTAGTTGATACAATCTAGTTCATCCTAACGGTCGAGATAACAGCGTTTTTTACGGTATCGCCTCAAGACCTTGATGATTTTTGAGATTTCGCCGAACGATATTTGAACATGATTATCGGCCGAATCGTATGTATCTCGGCCGAGTCGAATCACCGAATCTAGAGTAAAATAGATATTTATTATTGTAATCTAACGGTTTCAGATTGATCCGTGAATCCAACGGTCCAAAGACCTCTTTATCTCTCGATTGATTCTCCATCTTCTTTACTTTTCCTATTTCAGTCTACAGGCACAATCTAACAGACTAACACTGATCTTCTCATTACAACCCCAACCCAAAATTTGATCTTCTATCAAAACCAGTAATGGGTTTAATTCACTTCATAAAACAGTGTTGATGATGGGTTCTGTAGAAGTCAATTGTGCACAATAGATTCATAACAACCAGTAATTTTTATGATTATTTTTATCTGCAACCAAAGACAAGAGAACAGAAGCCAAGGATCATGTACAGGTTTGTTCACTTCAGTCGAGTCCATTCTTAAATTGTGTTTTTCGAATGGGTTTTCATGGAATTCAACATTTCCTACTCTTTTTTGACCTAAACTTTGAATCTGAAAATCTCAGTTGGGAATTTTAGTTGCCATTGCTTAGAAACTTATTGATGATTGTATTAACGTTTGCTTCAATATTTTTGCATGCTTCAATTTAAACTTCAACTGTTTGATAAAACACCCAAGTGAAAATAAATTATTTTACAATGTGGTAAAACTAATGTTCGGATCATTTTGGTTATATGGTTGTTTTACTTGGTACCTTACAATGTGATTCATCATTTTGTGATTCTTTTATTCTATGCAATTGTTGTTTAGAAAGCTCATTTAATTTGTGGTAAACAAAAGGAAGAGGAAAGGTTTTGGTTTGTCAGCACTCTGAGAGTTCTTCAGATTGGAAGCTGCCAAAGAGCAACATAGTAAAAAAGGCAGTACTGGGTCAGGATTCATGACTAGTTATTGATCAGAACTCAAGAGTGTGAGCCTACTATTCTGCGAGAAACAGATGAGTTCTTAAGTAGAACAAAAGCTACTGATCAGCTTAGAATATAGAGATTGAGGGAAACACTTGTTACTCTTAAAGCTCTTTATGAAACTGAAATTGAAGCTATGAGATATGAAGGCTTACTTGATGAGGCTTTATTAACTTTGCAAGATGAATATGAATGTATTTTGTTGGAATTGAATCATGCATTATTTTTGGGTCATAAAGTGGTGAATGAGGATGTCGAACGTAGTGATCAATAAAGTGCAGATGATGTAATTCGTGATCTGGGTTCTGAGTTGGAAGTTCAAGTACTTGGAAGAATTTCAGAAACCTTAACTAGAAATGATTGTTTGAATATCTGTATCGACATCTTCGTCAAGGTAACTGCAAAATCACAACTTGTCTCAGTTATCATTAATATGCGAGTACATGACTACAAAATAGTGGGTGCCGTGAATTTGGCCAGACCCTTCATTTGTCTGGCCGTGCACTCATGTCATACGCATGTAATTTGTGTTCCATCCGAATAGGTTGGCTTGTCTAATTGCATTTGCAGTTTGCTGTTTAGATTCTTTTGAACTCATGATTTCGTGATCATTGTTTGTTATCAAACAGGCAAGGTATAGAAGAGCTGCAAAAGCATTAATGAGATTGAATCCATATTATCTCAGGAAATACACACCTGAAGAGATCAATGAAATGGGTAACTCTAGAAACATCAATTACCTTGTGGATTAGACACTTCCAATTAGCAGTGAAAACTGTTTTTGTGTCAGAAAAGAAACTATGCAACCAAGTGTTTCTGGAAACCATGGATGGACTAATATGGGCTAAATGTTTCGTCAAAATCACCGATAAAATCATGGCTGTCTTCTTTAGATTTGGTGAGGGAGTAGCTAGGAGTAATAAAGAACCTCAGAAACTGTTCAAACATTTGGACATGTTTGAATCTTTAGAGAAACTTGTAGTTGAATTCTCAGGAATTTTTGATGGAAATGCAGGGAATGATATTTGTTCAAGGTTCAGAGAACTACAGAAACTTCTTGTGCATGCTTCTACTAAGGTATTTTGGGAATTTGGATTGCAAATTGAAGGCAATCATGATGGATTTCCTCCTCCTCAAGACGGATCTGTTCCTAAGCTTGTCAGGTATGCATATACTGTTAAGTCATTGCACTAATTGTTTCGTTGTATGACAGAATGCCCATCGACCATCTACCTGAACCTATATGCATGTCCCATGGAGACCTAATATGATCTTTTCTTAAAGTATGGTTGTTTTTTTTAACTGATTACTATTTTCCTTTCTTAAAATTTCTGTTTATGTATTATATTTACAATAGCTCTAACATTTACATGTATATAAAATTTGGATATGAGATTTGAAAGTTATTCCGAGATTTCGCCGATAATCTCCCCGAGATATCGTTATCAAGGTGTCAAGGTCCCGGCCGCGACGAGACCGAGATCCGAGATTAACTACATTGGTTCATCCCAAATAAACGAGTTCGATTAGTTTTTATTTGTTTCAGAAAACGGGTCAATCCTCTCCATGGAAAGCTACCCCTGAGTAATAATAAAACTTTTACAGGGAAACAACAATCGAGCCAAATTGATTGATTGCATATCCTCATACACATCCCTTTAAACTAACCTTCTTTTTCTTCATGTTCATATTTTTTCCAAGTTTCTGAAAATGGTGATCCATCAGGTGGTGATGGAAGTACTTTAGTAAATGCTGAAAAAGCTAAATCATGATTTACATAGAGTAAAACATGGGTTTGTTTTGGGTATCCTGATGGAAGAGATACTAAAAATCAATTACTTTTGTATATGGACCATGATCACAAGAATCACCTAAGAAGATAATTAGAGTTGTCTGAAATGAGTTTGGATTGATTAAAGCTTCAAGATTGGACCAGAGATTACGAAGTTTAGAATAATATCCATGGATGTCCTCAATGCAACAAATTGTTCTTTTTTTCTTTCTTGTCGTATATGTATGGGAATGATTGTAAATTGTTTAGAGAAATGCTTAAGAGATCGACCGGAAACTGAAAATTTGTTTTGTTTGAACTTCTTGTGATATACAGTTGTATGACCAGAGTGAATCTCAAAGTGAATAGAGCAAACAATTGATGATAAAAGACATATAATTACAACAAGAACAATTCTAAATCTATACATCTTGAGTAAGTTTGGGTCAGTAAATTAAGGTTTTCGATAAAGTGAGAATTAGAGATTTGAATTTTAAATCAGTATCTCTTGTGTTGTTTATGATCTGAGGTCTTTGGGTTGGGAATTTCGAAGAGTCCAGGAGAAGAAGTAAGTAAGACTAGGAATATGCCGAGTTGAACCATTAGTTGGGTTTGCCAAGTTGAACCCTGTTTAAAAAAGGTTTAGCCGTGGTTGAGTTGTATTGAAAGTACAATAAGGGTATAAGAGCGTCCATAATGGGACAAGTATCCCAAACGACCGATGACTAAAATTTTTAGTCTTTGGTCCGGTCCAAGAACAGCCATAAATGGTCGGGTGGTGCTCTAAAATAACGTCTGGTGTTGGGCGATGTCCCGTACGTTTGTTGAGACGGGCGTAATCCTAGCATAACGCTTGCGCCAGACGGACTCCTAGCGTAACGTTCGATGTGAGGCGGAATCGAAGGATTTCGCATGATGGTGGACGGTCTCCTAGGACCACACCCAAGAGTCGGGCGGAGCACTAGAGAATCACCTGATGGGGCGGTGTCCCAGCATCACGCCTGGTCGAGTATCATTTGTGCGAATGGAGCGTGTGAGAATAAATGGACGGGCGGTGTCCTAGCACCTCGCCCCATAATTCCAAGCGGAATCCCAAGGCCTCGCCCCATAACTAATACTAATAACTAGTAACTAGTAACTAATTCTCTAGAAATCCATTCTCTAACTAATAACTAATAACTAGTAACTATTTCGTGTAAATCAGTAACACATGAAAGCCTCGTCCACATATGAAATAGTTACTATTTCATGTAAATCTTGAATAGTTACTGATTTCATGTAAATCTTGCGCCAGACTAAAGCGATATAAATGTGAACTTGATAAGTGTTTTTAGAAATGAAATTTTACCAAGGAATGCACTGGCGGACTCCTAGGTTTACGCTCAAGCTGGGCGTTATTCTAGGACAACGCTCAAGCTGGACGGTATCCTAGCGTTACGCCTGTTAGTGGGCGTGATCCTAGAGCCTCGTTTCATCAGTCGTACTCCCAAAATAACGCTTGATCAGGCGTATTCATAGCTCACTGCCCGTGTTTTTAAGCGTTGTCCCAGAATAATGCTTGGTGCCAAGCGATTCACTACAATTCCGCTTGATGCTAGGCGGAACACTACGAGCCTGCCCGACTATACCATGTTTAGTCCGGAAAAAAATCCAAATCTAGTCTGCTACACTTGAAAATCTGGAGTAAAACCCATATTCCCACGTGCATCTGCGCTACACTTTTACGGACGAAATAGTAGATTTGGTCTTTACTCCACCTTTTAGTCGTCCCATTGTGAACGCTCTAATAGGCTGAAAATTTTGCCACGTTTATTTTAGTTTGATTGGGGGCAATAATTCAGTTTTCTAAAGTGGGGTGGCCAGTGTAAATGGCTTTCCAGATGGGGGGACAGTCAGAATTGCCTTCAAATTTATGATTATGGATATTATTTTTTTCTCAATTAAAAATTGACTAGAAATTATGTTTGTTTCTTAGCAGATAGTGACTGGTGGAATTTGGGGATTTTCAAGTGAACCAAGATTATTGGTTTTGTGGTGCTTGTAGCTGTTAATGTAAAGTCGTTCCATAATTTGATTGAGTTTACTTTAATCGGGTGACATTGATATATAAATTAGCTAAAGGACCAATGCCACGGTGGTGGCAGGGCCGAGACATCAAGAGATATCGTGATGCGCCCATTCCTATGGCCATTCCTTAATATTAAATATAAAAATGTTATCTTCTTCATTAATATTAACATTTAGAGTTTGATGACATTAATTAAACTAGGACATAAACACAATGTGGATACAGACGAATTCTAAAAAAAATTAAGACGTAGAAATGTATATATATATGTTAATTATATAAATTTTTTATATATAATTATGTTCAACAACAATGATACATAGTAAAAGTTCAATTTTTATTTCAGTCTTTCTGATATATTAATATCCAAACAAAAATATATTAAGAATTTAACCTAATGGTCTCTATTAGATTAATTACTTTATACACATTTATATAGTAAGATTAAGTGGTACAACCACAGTTTTAACATGTGTCAAAGGGTAATTTTGGAAGTTTACGTGAAATAAAAAACCTAGCAAACCTAATTAACTTTCTCTTCCTCCTTCGTTCACTTTTTTCCTTCCGTCATTCACACTTTCTCCCCCTACTTGATATTCTTTTCCTCCTTCCAACAACAACAGATTATTTAAATTCGAGACATTCTTCTCAGGTCTCATCTCTTCAAGTATCTCTGGTCTTCTTCATAAGGCTTCTCTGTTCAGATTTTAAATTAGTGGGTTTTAGTTTTGTAAGGGTAAAAATCCCAAACAACACGTGTTCGAATGCTATGAGAAGAGTAACAGATTATGATGGAACAAGAAACACTGAAGTAAAACCCTTTGATAAGTTCTGAAACAAACATCTGAAATTTCGATAAGTACTGGAACTGACAACTTCGTTGCATGATCGACACGTGAGCTGCGGGAAAGCATGACACACTGCTCGAAATAGATAGCTTCGTTGCATGACTGACACACAAGCTGCGGGAAAGCTTAACATAGTAAAGGAAACTGACAAACATTGATGCATGAGAGACACGTCTCAGCTATACAAGTTGCGGAACAAAAGAGATCAAAGCATGACAAGCCACTTTCAATAGCCACATGTCAGACATGCCATAATTCTATTAAGACCGCAACGTTCATTCAAATCCAAAAACAACAACTTGAGTGCAAATCCGCAGCAAAGGTGCGGGACATCAAGCGAGAAATTAAGGGAAATGCGAAGTACGCAAATCAAGCCTTGCGGGAAATACAAATGTGTTTTGCGGGATTGTATTTCGCTCCAAAGACTGGATAAGAACAAATAGGTGGAAAGTTAGATTGGAGGGACCCATAAAATTGGCTATAAATACCAAACTCTAAAACAGGAATAATGACTGGAAAAATTTGGTTAGAATTGGAGATAAGGCATAGGATCAGAGCAAAGAGTTTAGGTATGAGACTTGTGTAAATTTCATGTTTCAACTGTTCTTTGATTAACATGACTTTAGTTATATAGCATAACTTCTTTCTGTAACATACAAGGATGAATAAAAATGATACAAATCTTTATTACCCGTGGATGTAGACAGTTTGATTGTCGAACCACGTTAAATACTTGTGTTGATTCATGTTACAATTTCTTGTTCTTATTGCTAACATGTTCTTAGTGTTAATATTTATTGATTTCATTTTAAGGGATTTGATTTTACTATGTTTCAAACTTTAATGGTTGTGATCCAAAGGCCTAGATTTTTGGTAATCACAAATTTGCTTCTGTAAGCTATTACTCTGTTTTTTCCAGAATTAAATTTCTTTAAATTAGCTCTAAAATGATGTGATCCTATGGATTTCATAAAACTTAAGAAGATTAAGTAATTTTTAATCGTTTTATATGAGGTAACTGGAAGAATTTCCAAGAAATTTGATTGAAATTGATTGGACTGTGATGAAATGCTTTTTTTTTAAATGAAAATGATACTGGAATTGATCGATTATGATCGATTTATGGACTATTTGATGCATTTTGAAATGTTAATTTGCTTGTTTGATCATATTTGATTGGAATTTATGATCAATTTGATTGATTACCTCATATTCAATCTCAATTTTATGAAATTGGTAAATCAAAAAATTTAATTTTAATTTCTTTGCACAAAAAATGTCTGACATATTGCATATCTTGCATCACATAGAAGACCTCCCTTTGGTCGGCTAATTATCCTAATAAGGAATTAAATAAATTATAAAGGAAAAAGCTTATGAAGATAAGAACAGTTCAACATACTCTTGTTCCAGGAAGAGTCGTTTGTATGAATGTTCACTTTTGCACCGATGATATCCAGTATGTTTCATTGATTTTTGGATTCAAAACTGTAAGTAGGAGATTTGCAATATTAGCAGATATCGTTGCTGCAAAAGGTGATGATTGGGAATTAGAATGGCAACTTTCCTTAAAAGTTTATTGTAAGCATGAATATTTCCCATGGTAATTAATTCACTGAACATGAATCTTTCGCCTACTAGTTTAATTCATGAGCAATTAACTTACTGAACTTTTTGGGTCCCAACAGTTAACTCATTGAATTATTAGGTCCTGGTTTAGTTAGTAAATGTGCATTTTCGTCGAGGGTGTAATATTTAGTTTTAATTACTTAACACTTTTATAAACGGTTTTTATAAACGGTTAAGGAGTAACTTTGGGAAATGTGAATTGTAAGTGCGAATTTTGACAGAGACGAAAATTATAAATTTACATGTTCTTTATCAGAAATATCGAATTTACAAATTTATTCATGTCCCGTGTCAGAAATATGAAGCATAGATGTCTCGAGGACCCACCTTACTCAGACTTCAGGGACCATGTCTTTCTCGAATCACAAAGTCATGGTCCTCAGGAACCATGCATTACTAAATCACCAAGCCTTAGTGGACCAAGCCTTGCTCGATCACTAAGCCTTGGTGGACCAAGCCTTGCTTGAGTCACGAATCCATGGTTCCCGGGGACCATGCATTGCTCGCGTCACGAAGCCACGGTCCCCAGGGACCGTGCCTTGCTCGATCATGAAGCCATTGTCCCCGGGGACCATGCCTTGCTCGTTCCTCAGGGACACAATGCTTTCCATTTTGAATACATGTAAACCCTTGTTTGGTCCTCGGAAGCGTGGTGCCAACCTTGCTTAGTCCTCAAGAGCATGACGTCAATCCCATACTCGGTCCTCGAGATATTTTTGCATAATCTTGACTTTGGACCATTCCAAGCTTATGTCATTCCCAAACCTGTGCACATCCAGATTTTCAACTTCCAAGTTTGTGTCATTTCTAAGTCTTGTCAGTTTCAAGCTTGTGTACTTCTAAGCTTATACTTATTAAACTATACTAGACTTAACACTAGTAGTTAGATTATTCGAAAGAATCATTCATGCGATCCAACCATGAAAAACAACGAGACATCAAGCATGTCACAGGGGGATACTCATAAGGGCATTGGTCTGGCGTTCTATAGCCTGGGAGGTGTAACTAAACACCCACGATGACAAAGAATTAAACGGAACGTTACTAGAGGAGAAAATAATGAGAATAAAAGTTACGAGAATTCTCCTAGCCATAATGAGAGACGGTTTAAATTTTATCCCATCCATATTTTACGTATTCTCATCCACGTTCTCTACCTCATTATCCCTCAAAATTTTCCATTTCTATTTTTGATGACGACACAAGAGTTAGGGATAAATTTTTTGTAGAAGTTCATCAGACTATCCTAAACCACTTCATCTTCTCTACTTGAACTCTATCACAGAGATTGTAGTTCTTCAACTAGAAATCACCAAGATCTGATCTCATCCGTCTATGTTTCTTTCCCTAAGACCAACCATTTTCCTTCTTTGTGGATGAAGCAAGACTTGAATGGCCATTTACTTGGTTTGGACTAGCCTTTTACGATTTCGATCTCTCGTAGTCTTTACGCTTTACCCTTTGACTTTTTTATTTATTTTTCCACTAAAACAGTAAGTTTTGCGACTTGGAGGAAGGAAACCACATAACACATTTTCTTTCATTGTCGTTTTTCTTGGTTGATTTAGAACTATTGTTTAAGAGCTTTTATAGTTAAATGGGTATGCTCATACTCCTTGCAGCAAAACTTTTTAGCCTAGCGTCAGAACAAGTAAAAGGGAAAGAACAAAGAGATTTGGAGAGTGATAGGCCAAAAACATATAGCTGCAATCACACAACGTTTACAAAGTAGAAGCGGCAAATACGGCTCGTTCCCACAAGGATTGATAAAATTATTTCTAATTAAAAGATAAATTATGTGCACAAAGAATAAAAGAAGCAAATAGTAACACTAATAAAATAAATAAATTAATAGTAAAAGTAAACTAGGGTTCTGGATTCCATCTATTTAATTATGTAAAACACTCGGGCAATCTTTAACAAATATGCATACTATAACTCAAGACAATCAAGACCTAACCGATACATCTCGGATAATATTATGGTTTCACCACTATAACTTTTGTTGTATCAAAACGATATAACTTCTTTTGTTTATAAAATATTAATAGTCGAAGACTATTCAAAAACAATTAAAAAACGAAAATATTAATGAAGACCAACTGAATATTTATTTGAGAATGTCTGAGTTCTTTACATAATAAAAAATCAACTTCTTTCTGGACTTAATGTTCCTCCACCGATAAAAGAGTTATGGCACAATTCCAACTCGTGTTAAGCCAAGCTAACACGTCTCCAAATAATGTTACTAACACCATAGTAATTAAGTCCTTGTAAAGTAACACCAACCCATGTATACATCAATTAATTTGAAAATTTAGCTTCCACTTCAATTACTCCGTTAGCAAACATTTGACCTCAAGAATTTGATTGAACACATTTCGTATGTGTCTTGAGATAACCAATAGGGCAGTCAGTGTTGGCTTCTAATTTCAATCCATTTTCGGGTAAATTCTTTTATTTTATTCTATCGGACTTTATCGATCAAATATAGTAAAACTAAATAAAATCATCAAATATATATAAAATAAAGGACTAAATTAATATAAATTAAGATGTAAAATTAACGTGTTTACACATTTATCAAATACCTCCTAACCTATATTTTTTGCTAGTCCTCGAGTAAAACTAAAATGAAAAACTAATCTAAAAATGAAATAAAAATCCTAATTCACTTTCGCAGGAATCGCGATTATACTTAGCATGTGTAACAAGCCTTTAAACCCCTAGGTAGCCCTAGTGGACGAGTGTTGTCTCGTGGGGGTTTACAAAAAGGTATACTCACAAAACCTTTTATTCGAACTTCTAAAGTCACAAGATTCCGAAGAGCTAAGACTCCAACTGTCAAGAAAATAGAAGTGCCAGAGAAAATTACAAGCTAATATGCTTAATTTATGAGAGAGAGATTGTGACGAGTTGAACCAGTGCCAAAGATGTCTTTTGCCATATGGACATCGGACTAACAGAGCAACCGAATAAGCATTTCGCCTCGACTCTGTCTCACCATAGGGTTTAATGAATTTACACTCAGAAAACGGTTTTAAGGGTCACACCGGTGTGTAAACAGGATTGAAGAGAGAATAGTTACACACTATTGATAGTAACGTTTTTTCTGAAGATATCAAACCAACATCTTTTTCTGATGATCTCAATAGGAAAAGAAATCTGATGATTTCTTAGGGAAACAACCATAAATGAGGACGGGAACATACTCCCACCTTCTAGTCTCACAACTCTTTAATGTTGTTCAATAGAAACAACTCTGTCTTCAGTCTTCGGTTTCAAACTCTTGATGATACTCCTTGAAACTTGTATAACTTTACTTTTTGTCTTCGATCTCTTGTTGTTCTGGAACTTCTTTTTGAATTCCTTCTTCTTCATGGCTTTTCCTAATGAACATAATTTAATTTAATTTTTTCTTATTTTGTTTTTTGATTTTTTTTAATTTTTGATACAATATATGAAACAAAATAAAAATGAAGATACAAAACCATAAACTTTACTTGCCAATGGAGAAGGACTTTTGCACTTGATTTTTCACAACTGTGGTACACAAATCTTCAAAAATGTACATTTTTTTGTTCTTTTTCTTTGTCACTTTGAATATTTAGTGTTCTTTCCCGTTGTTGCTTGTGAACCTTGGACGTCTTCAACTTCTTTATGTTACTCCGTTTGTTGATGATGCTGAGTTTCTATTGAGAGAGAGTTGTAATTTTGTGACTGAGACTACAAGATGAGGCTAGTCGTGATGTCACCCTCATGGTGATAAGAAATTAGCACTCAGAGATCAGATAGTGTTGAAAGTGGTGCGAGGTTGGGTAACTCATCATTCTACTCGGAGTTTGTGCAGATGAACACTCTAAGAGGACAATTGAAGGTTTGGTGCCTCACTCAATAGGGTAGTCTAACAAATGTTAAGGTTAGTTCTGTCTTTCTCTATTTCCTTCTGACCTAATCGTCTCCAGCATGGATGGTGGGTCCATCACGATTTTTCTCTCATAGGTTAAGAACACAGATTTAGTTTTCTCTAACAATTATAATTTCCATATTTTTGGGGAGAATCAGTATGTAGACTTAGCTAAAAGGCTACTACGTGACTCTAAAAGTTGGAAATTGGTACAACTAAAATTTTAAATTTTTCTCCCTTACCCCCAAACTTAAATTGAACATAGTCCTCGATATTCCAAGTATAATTAAATGAATGCATGGACAAGGAGAAATATTGAGCAAGGTAAAAGAGATAGGGAAAGATATTACCAGCACCGTGTACCAAAAACATATGGGTTGCCTCCCATAGGGCGCTAAGTTTAAAGTCTTCAGCCAGACCAAATAATTGAAAAATGTGGATTCTTAAAATCAATCGTATTTGACTCACAGAGTTGACCACAATGAAGTATACGAAATTGGTGGTCATTTTTAGAAAAATGTGTCGATTCTAATTTCCTAAAATATTCGGGTTTAGTTCCAAAATTTAAGAACTGACACATTTGAAGTTGAAACATTCACACATTTGGTACATAAAATTTTGGTGGGACAACAAAGTCAATTATGGTATTGTGGTCCGGGTAAACCACATCAACATGATGATGGGTTTCTAACACATGAATTTTATTTTGGACAAAATCAGGCACTAGGAACAATTCATGAAGACAATCTGTTAACATGATAGAGGCACAAACGTCAAGTTCCAAGCGAGGGACCTTTATAAGAGTCAAAGGTAAACCACGGGGAGAATAATATTCACCCAAAAACCTAGAATGGCCAATATCCTTGGACAAACTAGTCACAGTTTCCTTAATTTCTAACTTATAAGATTTAGGAAAATTGTCACTTAATTCTTCTAAGTTATAATCAGGTGGGGTACACTCACTCACATTTAAATTCTCTACGAGTCTATCGTCTTTGTTTAAGACTATTGTTCCCGAATTGTTAAAATCTAAAACACTAGTGTCAGGATAAACTGATTCCTCTAAACCATCATCGTCTTTATATAACAAGGAAATATTTCACCGTCTATAACAATGGTATCTCTAGCTAAATCGTTTTCCTCTTGAATAGGTGAATAATCATCAACATTATTAGTATTAGAACTAGAAACATCATCAACATAATAATATGAAAATGGTTGAACCTTATCTAAAAAAGTAGTGCTTTCAATTCTAATCTCGCCCTCTAAATTAGGTAAATATTTATCATTATTATCAAGGGTAAAATTAAAAACATTATTTTGGCAATTAAGTTCATTTTGAGCAATATTAGCAGCTAACCGTTCTTCTTTTCCAATTTCATGTAAACGTGTATTAAGTTCACTGAGAGCAGTATTCATACCTACAAATCTTTATGTCCTTTCTAAGTCAAACTTCCGTTCATTTTCAGCAAATTGATTGAGTTTATTATTCAAAGAAGCATATGAAGACTCAAGAATTTTTGAAGTTTCCATGTAACGCCTGAGGGCATCTTTTAAAGATGGAGAACTAACATTTTGTCTAGTATAATATTGCTCATTACCCGTTCATACGACTGGCGAACATGCAAACAGTAATTGAGATCACTATGGTACGAACCACAACCTTCGAAAGGTTGGTAGTGGTCCCAAGTACTATCCACACTATGGTCATAGTACGGGTAATGTCCATTTTGAAATTTGGGTCGATAATCATTGTATTGGTCTTCATAATACCATTTCGATATTTTTTATTTAATGTTTTTTTTTTGTGTAAATACAAATTCAAGGTTGACTAAAAATAGGTAAGCTCAGGTTACCTTAGTAAAATATACCTACAGCAAAGACTGGTCAATTATACAAGGCTAAGGCTTGTGGAATTTCAGCTGGTAACTCCCATAAGGCCCAAGACACGGGTTCAGCTTACTTTTCCACGGGTTTTCCTAAACTCGGTAGTCTGACGATGTAATTAGTATGTGCACATGTTTTTTTTATATATACAAAAATAAAACAAATGAACAAATCTAAAAAATTTAATGAAAATCTAAAAGAATAATAAAATAAAAAAATTGGGGAAATCCTACTTACCTTTTTAGTAGGCAAATTTTATTCCACAATAATTGTAAAATTTAACCTGCACACCAAAAATAAAGGAATACCCGCATAAAATCTAAAAAGGAAAATAAAAAAAACAAAAAAAAAACACCTAAATAACCTAATTAGCACAAAAAATGTTAAATAACTAAAAAATAATGTTTCAGAATTCCCGACAGCGGCGCCAAAAATTTATAGGCCAAAAACCCATATCCACAATTGCACGACGTCTACAAAACAGGAACGAAAAATACGGGTCGTTCCCACAAGGACTGGTAATATTTTCTAATTAAAAGACAAATTATGTGCTACAAATAATAAAAGAAGCAAATAGTAACACTAATAAAATAAATAAACTAATAGTAAAAGTAAACTAGGGTTCTAGATTCCACCAATTTGATTATGTAAAACACTCGGACAATCTTTAACAAATATTCATACTATAACTTAAGACTATCAAGACCTAACTGATACATCTCGGATAATATAACGGTTAAAACAACATTACAACTTTTATTGTATCAAAACGATATAACTTTCTTCGTTTATAAAATATTAATAGTCGAAGACTATTAAAAAACGATCAAAAAACAAAATTGTTAATGAAAATTTTTTAATAAAACAATTATAGACCAAAAGAATATTTATAGAGAATATCTAAGTTTTTTATATAATAAAAAATTGGCTTCTTTAGCCCTAGCAGACAAACTAGCTTTTCTTTAAAGAGAAAGAAGAAAAGAAAATAATAACAAAACTTGGTATACAAAACCAAGGTGAACAAACTTACCATGCATAAAACCCTCCATATTATCTTTTACAAAGAAAAACCGTTTTCATTAAAAATGAGACAAAAACCCCATTTCACTTAATACTAATTAAATTTATTTTTTAATTATTTTCAATATACCCGAGATGCCCTTCCATATATAACCTAGGTATGTTAATTTTCTTCTTCTTCTTCTTCTTCTTCTTCTTCTTCTTCTTCTTCTTGTTCTTCATCTCCCCACCACCATCACCAACAACAACAATACTTCCTCCGCCACCATCACCAGCAGCGACAGTACCTTCTCCGCCAAAACAACACCTTCATATCCTTCACCAACACCTCTCTTCTTCTTCTCCTCCTCTCCACCACCATCACCATCTCCTCCGCCATCATCACCAGCAACACAACAATACCTACTCCGCCACAACAACACCTTCGTATCCTTCACCAACAACACCTCCTCCTTTCCCATCGCTTCCTCGTCGTTATTGTTTCTCCTCCACCAATATATGTCCAAATCCACCAACAACAACACCTCTTCTTCCTCCTTTTATCCTCTACAAACACCACCAACACCTCCAGATCGTCATCGCCGAAAATCTTCAACAAAATATAATGATATATCATCATTGTCAAAATTTGGGTTTTTTGTTGGTGAAATGTCAGGAAAACTATGAAACCTTTTGGGGTTTCATAGTTTTTTCATCATTTTGTTTTAATCTGTAATTTTATTTGAATGAAAAAAGAAAAACTATGAAACCCCAAAAGGTTTCATCGTTTTTTTTGTTTCATCTACTATAGATGAAAAAACTATGAAACCCCAAAAGGTTTCATCGTTTGTTTTGTTTCATCTGTAGTAAGATGAAACAAAAAAATGTAATTGATATGTATGAAACCTTATTCGGTTTCATTGTTTTTTTATATGCTGAGACATTTTTTCTTCAGAAAAATGTAATTGAAATTGATGAAACCTTATTCGATTTCATTGTTTTTTTATATGCTGAGACATTTTTTCTTCAGAAAAATGTAATTGAAATGGATGAAACCTTATTCGGTTTCATAATGTTTTTTTCATCTGTTTTTTTTTATTTGAATGAAAAAAGAAAAACTATGAAACCTTTTTTGGTTTCATAGTGTTTTCTTCATCTGTTTTTTTTTTATTTGAATGAAAAAAGAAAAACTATGAAACCCCAAAAGGTTTCATCGTTTTTTTTCATCTGAAATTTTATTGAACGAAAAAAAACGATGAAACCAAAACTGAACATAATTGAATCATAAATAAATAAGGGTGAAAACAAATGGAATTGAAACTTTCTATCTTTGAACCTAAGTATGAAAGATTGATTTCGAAACAGATGAAACCTAAACCTAACAGATGATGAAACCATTTTTGATTTTGATCTATGATTTTGTTTTTATTTTAGGTTGAAAATGTTACTGATGATAATGAACAACCGTTTCGTCAATATTTTGAAATTGGTTTGATTCTGATTCTAGTTGTAGATGATGCAGATGAGGATGATGAACTTATTGATGATGAAGATGAAGACGAGGGTGATGAAGATGAAGACGAGGATGATGAAGATGAAGATGAAGACGACGATGATGAAGACGAAGCTACTGATGATGAAATTGTTACTGATGATGATTTCTTATCTTTTCATCTTTTCAATGTCCGAGACGACTAATGTTGGCAATAGATGATGAAGATGAAAACGAAGAAATAGAAGAGTTTTTCGTGGTTAATGGGGTGCGCGGACGTGTTTTTGTTAATGGATTTGGGTTGTATTATAAACAAGGGTAATATGAACAGTTGGTTTACAATAAGGTTTTTATGTCAAATTTATTTTATTGGATTTAATATACTTGGATAATGATACCTTTGGACCTATAACCCACGACCTGAAATAATGATCCTAAAACTAATGTTGTTGCTCGGCTCTGTGCCGTCCCTCCCCAATATTTCACGCTTCCTCTCCCTTTTATATGCCACTATCTACATAGCTTTCTATAGGTAGAAAATATGCACTAACCACCAAATCTCGTATACATGGTAAGAGAATTCTCTAATCAGTCAAATTAATCTCATTTACCAATTTTAGTATTGATTTCCTTAAATCCTTGGTGATGTGTCGACATATTAGTGCCATATCAGATGATCACCTTAAGTAGACAACATTGAGGTGTATAGTTCCACGAGCAAGGATGAATGTCATTTGTTGTAAAATTAGTTGACCCATGCTCACCACACATAATAACGTGTTTAGCAGCTAGACTTTAATGCTCCTCCACGATTAAAGAGTTATGGCACAATTCCAACTCGTGTTAAGCCAAGCAAACACGTCTCCAAATAATGTTACTAACACCATAGTAATTAAGTCCTTGTAAAGTAACACCAACCCATGTATACATCAATTAATTTGAAAATTTAGCTTCCACTTCAATTACTTCGTTAGCACCCATTTAGCAAATATTTGACGTCAATAATTTGATTGGGCACATTTCGTATGTGTCTTGAGATAACCAATAGAGCAGTCAGTGTTGGTTTCTGATTTCAATCCATTTTTGGGAAATTTTTTATATTTTAGTCCATCGGACTTTACTGATCAGATACTATAAAATTAAACAAAACCATCAAATACATATAAAATAAAGAATTAAATAAATATAAATTAAGATATAAAAATAACGTGTTTACAAACTTATCAGAGAATTTTACCTTATGTTATTTGTTGGGTAACGTGGAAGGAACGAAATAAGATTGTTTTTAAAAAAATATCTTAGTCTAACGAAAAAATCATTTATGATGTTCGAATTCAGATGTTTTTAGTAGTATTTGTGGATATTATATTCTATATGTTCTCCTAATCCTAAACGATTAACACTAATCTAAGCGTCAAATCTAAGTTCAAGTATAGGAATACTCTGAAATGTATGTAACTTAGTAATAATACTCCCTTGGGAAGCATCATATCATTAAAGAGGTGAATCCTCAAGTGCATAAATATGTTATTTTTACCTCAAAGCCAATGACCCCGAATCGGATCTCAGTTTGAGAGATCGGCCCCAACTTGAAGATTCTATTAATAAAGTACAATTTTTTTTTCTTATATCTGGTTACTTATGTTTTATTTTAGTAGTGAGTTTATCTCTACTTGGATATGGTTCTTATATTTTTAGCAACTACGTTTTGACGCCGACTAAGGGGTTACTCGACTCAACTGTATGCAATCCGGAAAAAATTTATTTTTTGTCACGTTCGATTTTTGTTACTGCATTTAAACCATTTCTCTTAAAGCTTTACAATCTTTACTTCGTTTCAGTTTTCCTTTTGTTATCAGTAGCCAACTTTGTTATTACGTATTGTGTTATTTACTTTAGTAAAGATCAAGGGAAGGGAACTTGTATGGTGAATTCTCGGTTTGAGAAACACATGAATGGAATTTCACCCAAATAGCACATCTAAAACCCTTGTAACCCAAATATCACATCTAAAACCCTTGTAGTGTTAGCTAAGTTATTAAGATTTTCAAACAAAAAACTGCCAGCCATTTTTTTACTATTTGTGTCATGCAAGACAAAAGTGTTTTCAAAACCCAGTTGTTACGTCCGAAAACATAAAGTAACTCTTCAGAACGCACGTAGATACGTTTGTAAAACGCATCCAGAGCGGATGTTAGCTTGGAGCAACCTTGAAAAGGTTTAGAGAGCACGTCTAGTCCGTATACAGAGGTAATGGGCACCAGCAGTAATATCCTTGAAAGAGTCAATACTTGAAGAATAAGAAGGAGGAGACCTCATCCATTCACCTACTCGACGAGAAAAAAAGGAGAGTAGTCAAATTCTGCGAGAAACATCAAAATAAAGAAAAGGGGGGAAGGGTCGTATGAAAACTCACCCGAAGAAGAAGATCCCTGGCTTTTAGAAGAACTCACCATCTCAAGAAATCAAAGAAGCATATTAGAGTCGTAAAGTCAAAGATGACGAAGACCGAAAACGACAAATAAGCACTTATATAACGCCATCTATAAAGAAAAATACAACTCTACCCTCAGTAACCGAACGGATGCAACGCTTGGATAGCTCTGCACCAGCACGCTACATTACTCGTACTCCGAAATAACGCACCAACACGTTACACAACAATGTATCCGCACCAACGTACCTGTGTTCTCACCAGCATGCCAGAATTACTTGCACTCCACACCAGCGCATCAATTCAAAAAATGGTGGCATGACAAGTTGACTATTTGACCAAGATCTAAACGTAGAATTATAGACTTTTAAGACAATTTGACCAAGACCGTAAAATTATAAACTTTTAAGACTGTGGCGAAGATAACAAGATATAAACTAAAAATAATCTTTATTATTTTTTATTTTATTTTTTAGCCAAAAATAAATACAATTTAAACGGTAACAACGAAAACGATTAATATAATATAAATTGTTGCAACCGATACTCAATACGATAATATTATTATAATAAAACAAATCAATGCAACATAAATGGATGACACAAATCAATAAAAAATAATAAAACTAATACTTGATATAATATAATATTTTTATCGTAGATAAAAATTATTAAAAAGGTTTTAAAAGATACGAAGAATAAAATAATAATATTTTTATAAATAAAATATAAATTTCAATCTATAATCTTTTCTGAAAATTATGTATTTACAATATGGATGGAAGACGTTTAAAGAAAGTCGATGTAATTGATCCCACTTATCAACTAGATTTTAAAGGTCAATTATATATAGATTTACATATAAACTTATAAATTAATAATTTTATCCACATTTTATTTCATTTAATTAGATTTCTTTAATCCTTTTTTACCTTTGATGCTGACTTCTCCACTGGTTTAAATTTTTTGCTCGTGCGGCTAAAATTGATTATGTAGTGTAGGTTAGCAGGGGTATAGATAGGACTAAGGGATGATGGATGGAGGTAGACTGATTAGTGACTATATACACTGCTAATCTACAACCGTCATCTAATATTATATGATTATGAATTCTTAATCCCGTTTTTTCATAGTACTAATTTGATTGGGTTCTGGTGAAAAAAAATATAAACAAAATATTGCACGCTTAATTAGCCCTTAGCCTTGCTTTAACTAACACTAGCTTATAACTAGACTCCTTTTTGAAGGCATGTTAACATTAACAAGGGTTATTAATGAAAAGAATGAGATCTATGTTTGACTCGGATTAATGAGATCTCATTTGTATTTAACTGGCATCAAATAAGAATTATAGACATATACAGAATTACCTTCGCATTATCTTTTAAAATTGTTGACTTTACTGCTTAAATTTTTATCAAGTTGACAATAGCTGTATTTCATTTTGACTTTGTTAGGCTAATTTTATTTCTTTTAACTGTTTGAGTTTTATTTTCAATTTTATAAGTTTCTAAAACCTGACTACTGACTAGTTTATGGCTTTTGCTTTGACCTTTATATTGTTAAAAAAGGACTAATAAATGCCATATGGTCAGCAGACTCAGCACCACCATGTTATACCTGGTGAGGAAGTTATATCCTTCAAAACGTAAACATTAAAGAATTAACTATGAAGTGAACAACGAAGGAAGTATTCAGGGTTAGAAAGCGAAATTGCTTTCACAAGCCGGCAAAGATGTTTTAATTACTTCTGTAATAAGTGTTTTGTCCATATACCAAATGATATATTTTGTTTTATCTACTAAAATTCTTAATCGTCTTAATACTTTTCAGTATGATTTTTGGTGACAGCGTAAAGAAGAGAGTAAAGGGAACTATATTAAATTTTGGTCATCTATTTACACAAATAAAGCCAATGGAGATTTAGGTTTTAAAAATCATCATAAATTTAATCTTGCTTTATTAACTAGACTAGTTAGGTGTTTATTAAACAATCTTAACCTTGTATAGCGTAAAATTCTAAAATCCTAACCTTTTATAGTGTAAAATTCTAAAAAACAAGTATTTCCCTCAGTCTGACCCTCTTTATTATAAAAACAAAAGTGTCAAATCGTGGATTTGGAGAAGTATCTTTCGAGGTATAGATGTTATTAAATAAAATTACTGTTGGGAGATAGGTAATGGTAGTCATATTTCTTTATGACATGATAAGTGGTTACCAAATGGGGCAACTCCTTCTCCCAGGTCCGGTATTTTTCCTAACTCTATCCAAACTGTTTCTGATATTATTACCACTACAGGTCAGTGGAATTTTCCTCTTATATCCCGTTTGTTTGATAATGTTACTAAAACTGCCATTCGTATTTAGAACCAAATATTGATAGTAAGGATACAAGGAAATGGTGAAGTTTCGGTTAAATCGGCTTATAATTTTCTTACTAATCGAAATCACATTAGACATAAGATTCCTTGGGTTGGAATTTGGACTCTTAAAGTCATTCTTAAAGTACAATTATTCCTTTGGAAAATTTTAGTCAACTGCCGACCAGTTAACCAAGTTCTAGGCAGATTTAATCATATGGACATTACATGTCAACTATGCAACACAAATGCCATAGAATCTACAGACCATTTATTTCTAAGGTGTAATTTCTCTCAGGCTATCTAGAGAGGTCTTTCTTTAACACACATATTTCAATCAGCCTCTAATAAGTCTTTTAATGAATGGTGTATTGATTGGCTTAAAGATAAAACTAACTATAATATAATAGCTTATGTTTTATGGTTTATTTGGAAATTCAAATGCAAGGTGATTTTCCAGGGCATTTATCATAAACCAATTCTATTTCTTCATACTTTACCTTCTTCCATTTCTGCTCTATTATTATCTAACAATACTAATTTATATAACTCGTCTCATATATCTTATTGTGATATTTGGCATCCAGGTTCTTGTATATCTCATTTAACCAACCCGCCTTCAAAAAGATTAATTATGTTTTCTTTGATACAACCTTTCATAAAAATATATATACACAAGTATGCTTTTGCAATAGTTCATTTCAATAACCTTGGTGAAGTGTGTGAATTTGCAGTTGGCATTGGATGGTGTTCCAGCCCATTGGAGGCAGAATCCAGGGGAATCAGAGCAGCAACAGAATGGGCAGGACAGTTGGGGATCAGATTAGTGAACTTTTATAACGACAATAAGCTAGTCATACAAGCACTACAACACCAGAAATACGAGGTTGACTGGAGATCGCTTAAGATTTTGCTACGTGCTAAGCATCTCAGTCCAGTTTTGTTTTCTCTTCCTTTTCTTATGTAAATAGATCTTGTAATTATCTAGCGGATAGGATAGCTAAGTTTTGCATAAGACAGGATCAACCTTTTTTTACCTCTGTACATATGGATCTTGCTTGGAAACAAGCTTATGTAGATAACATATGGAAACATAAGAACTACTCATGTGTAAATATTTCTAGTTAATGTTATATATATATATATATCTCAGTTTATCAAAAAAAAAATTGAAGTAGTAGGTGTTACCAAATAACAATGGTTGAATAATAGCTATGATTCAAAATAGTTTAGAGGGCCATTACAAAGAAAACTTAGAAAAGCTGTCATTGATCACATACAAACACAAAGATCCTATGCATAAGAGAGGAATTAAGAAATAGCCCAGACAACACCAGAAATATGGTATATTATGAGATTTAAGGAAGGACATGTATATTTGACTTCAATCAATGAGATCGTGTTTGATTGGTCTCCTGAATAACAGAAATATCTTGATTTATTAGCATTTAAAATTAGATAGGCTTATATACTACTGTTCTTATTACATTTTTTATAGGTTGATTTTGTTTCTTTCCTCTTTTTAAATTGTTTGATTTTATCTTTTCAATACTATTAACAATTTGATTTAAGATCATGATAGTATCTGACATTCTGTGTTTCAATTTTTTTTCCGATATTCTATTTTGACTTTTTTCTGGAAAAAAAATTCAATTGCTTAAACACTAACTTATTAATAGCAATTTCAGTGGGTGGATATTTTGGCTAATTTGCTAATTACCACCCTACAGTGGAATGGACAAATCTAAAATTTGGATTGGCAAATGGGTATTTGAAGGGGTTTGCCAATTGAGGCTCAAGTTGAATTGATCGAAACAATTTGAGATGATCGACTCATGTTGAGCCGCTCGGCCTAGGTTAGCCGAGCATCGTCTCATGTTGAGACGATCGGCTCAACATAGGCCGAGTGAAATATCTTTTATTTAAAATATAGTTAGATTAATTATTTTAATTTAATATATATATATTGATTTTAAAATAGAAACTGATCCCACTTAACTAAAAAATTATTTGTTTATATAAAAGCGGATCCTACTAATTAAAAAATATTTGTTTATATAAAAATTGGTCCACTTGGATAATTTGCCAATTTTCCACTATCCAAAATCGAGTTTACCAAGCTACGTGGTTTAACATATTGGCTAAAATGTCAATGCCCACTGGAATTGCTCTAACTGCTTCGACCATTTTTTTAGCAAAAACAGATGGATCCATAAATGCTATCAATTAATTGGTTGTATAACCCATAGTTTATTTTTTCTGGGTGTATAAGACATCTAAAAGTAGATACTTCTTTAATATCCAAGATTCTCTAATATACTTTTTAAATATCCAAATTGGATATTTCACCTAATATTGTGTATTCTACTATAACTAATTTTAAGCACATCAGACTAAAATACCCCTACAATAGAAAATCGAACCCATTCAATACTTAATTTCTGTTGTTACGTCAATGTTTTAGTCTGGGTATCTTCTCTTTGTTCTAGCACGATGCTCATACATAGTTTATTCTTTTTTTTCTATATGTATACTACTGTCTATTTGCATAAATAAAAATAATTGGTTTGATAAATATAATAATGATAATAATAGAGAAGTTAGTTGTCGATTAAGAGGGGAAAATTATTGAAAAAGCAAACCCAAATTCCTTTATTGTTTCTCTGTTTTTCATGGATGGAAAGGAGTGTTTCATGGATGGAACATAGTGAAGTTACAGACAAATAGTTAAGTGGGTCCTATTTAATGTTAAACCAAAACGTTTTGAATGTGTTTTTTCATACAAGGTGACAATGCAGAAGTAACATAACTCACCGTAAATATAGCCTGCACGATTTTGACACTCACGGTGTTTTTGAGGTAACCTTGTTTGAATCGTTACTAATGGTGAAGAAACTTTTAGGTTTTAAATAGGGTGATATCGGGTTTATCCGACTTTAAATAAGGATAAAAACTAGAGTCATCTTGTTAATATCGATAGTTTTGATAGTGGTGGTGAAGAATCATATTAATAGTGGTACATCAAAGTCTAAACATGGATGAAACCTGTTTCATCATGTACATTCTGACAAACAATACATGTTTTCATCAGGATGTACATAGTTTTATCCTGCATATTCTAATATTTTTATTTTCTTGTAATGCAATTAACATTTTTGACATAACATTATTCTTGTATGAAATTTTGTCATTTCTAATACTGCCAATACTATGTCTACTACGACAAAATTCATGTATCTTTTTGTGTTTTTTTAAAATAAAATTGAGTCCAGTAACATCATAAATTAAACCTGGATGAAACTGATTTCATCGTGCATATTCTGATAAAAAATAGATTTTATGCAGGATGTATCTGATTACATCCTGCGTATTCTGACAAAAACATATTTACGTGAGAATGCAACTGGTTTCATCGTGCATATTATGATAAAAAAATATCTTCCCAATTTATTTTTTAAAATGTATTAAAAGATAGAGTTTTAAAAAACAGGTTTTTTCCAGTATATATTTAGTTTCATCCCGCATATTCATGTATCTAAAGATATAATTTTAAAAAGCAGGTTTTGTACTGGATATATCTAGTTTCATCCTGCATATTCATATATTTAAAGATAGGATTCTATAAAAACAGTTTGTGTGCACGATGTATCTGGTTTCATCATTTAATAAATTTATCACTTTGAACATACCAATATCAATATTAACAAGAGTAAATGCATATCATTCTAAGTTCAATTTTTAAAATTGAAAAAAAAAACTTTCAAAAAAGTAAAAGTAAAAGGAGTTCAAAACCCTAACTCTTCTTTGTAATAAAATGATGGTAAAATTGAAAAACATTAACAAGATTTATTTTGGTAACATGATGGAGTTATTTAATGTTGGTGATAATTTCTGTAATCAAGTAGTGGTGGTGGTAGTTACTGTGATGAATTTTGATATCATTGATGGTGGCGGGGATCGTAAATGTGATCAATGTGATTTGTTGATGGTGATTATAATCATGAAATCAATGGTGATAGAAGAAATTAGAATTGTGATGTTAATGGTGTCAATGGTGGAGAAAGTCATCGATCGTGGGTTTTCCTTTTAGTAAGAGAGAGTGAAATATAATAGAATGTACGAGAGTGAAAATTTTAACTTTAACTAGGGATATTACAATCAGTCTAAAAATAAATTATATTCGGTCCATTTAACCCAACTCAAAAGTCTAGCCGTCCACTACAACTGGTTTTTATTTTTTTTTTGGACATTTAACCCAATTTCTCAAATGCTATATGGTCAATAACCACACCACTATATACATAGTAAGAAATTCATGTTTTTCAAACATTTTACGATTCTAAGGAAAAGATGTAAACAGAGTGTACAAATAAGTAAACAAGGCGAAGTAATAAGTCTCTCAGAATACTCTGATGGGATTACACGTTGCAATGAAAATGTAATGAAGGTGCCATTAGTGGCATCGATAAGAGAGGAATATTTTTTCGTTTTTTTTTGCCAGCACTAGACAAAAATGAAATCCCCAAATAAACAAATCAAAAGTAGTCATTTAGCACTAGCCAAAACGCACGCACCATGCGCTGGTCGTTCTATTCCGCTCCAACTAAAGTAAAATTTCTTATTCCATAATTTTTCAATTATAAATATTTATTTACACTAAAAATAGTTCCAACAAATATCAAAAATTTCATTTAATAAATTTTCAGTCAGAACTATCCATTTACATAAAAAATATTTATTCGTATGTATATTTTTACATGATATTATATATGATAAACTATATTTTTCTAAGACAGAAAGACTTCTTTATATACAAAAAATTTCGTAAACGTTCCTTCTTTTTGTTCAGCACTGCCTTCAGTCACTAATACTTCGTGTTGCTACTTGATACTCCTCTTGAAAGAGCAATGTACAATTGACCATGGCTGAATACATTTTCAGGGAAACAAATACATGTTTTTTCGATTGTTTTTCATTGCGCCTTGTTGATTGTAGAGGAGAAAAACAAACAGATCGGAAATTGTTTACGTACAAATTTATATGGTAGCTTCAGATTCTCATGTGGTTTTAGTGGCATCCTGTAAATGAAGACTCGTGTACCTATGAAATTCCCACAAATAACTACAACATCTATAAAATTTGGGAAAACCCTTTGATTATTAAACTAGTACCGTTACATAAACCATTCTTTGCATCTACATTCCTCAATAACATAACAGGTACACCGAGTTTTAGTTTCAAAATATGTGATGGTAAACCACCTGGAGCAATATTGTTCAAATATTCTTGTTGGTAAAGATTGTGAGTATTATCGTTAACATAATCAAATGACTAGAATATAAACTCTTCCCCGGGAAAGATGTTAATTATTCAATAATTAAACTTTTTGACGTACTCGTTTAATGGTATGATCAGTTCCCTGTTAACTATGTAGTCTCTATCTCTGGTATTCTCCAAGTTAACTTGGAAATGTTACATCTATAAGATGGAACACTGAATCATCACTAACCCATGATATGACTGTCTCTTCTGGAAACTTTATTATCTCATTAGTAACGCAAGGTTCTTCCTCATCACCAACACGAATCAAATACTCAGAATTAGATGCATCCCCAGCTGCACGTATTTTCTTCTTCAGATGCAAAACATACACTTTCTCCCACAAAGATGATCTGCTAATATATTTTGCGATTCAACGCCATTGATTATTGACTTAAAAGATAATTATTATTGTATAAAAAATATTCAGTTTTAATTATCGCGCACCAATATATAAGTGTGTTTATCTTAAAAACTGTACCTGCTAAGACATGCATCGACTGTTTGTACTTCGTGGAATCGTTTTTACCACCTAGCAAAAATCATTTCCCATGATAAAAATCTTGCCACAAAATGGTTCATCGCTCTTTATTATGTCTCTCATTGTCCGATCAAATGCCTCAAAAGAAAGTGACGCGTCATTGTAACTTCATCCCACATAAGGACAATAGCATGCCTCAAAAGTTTAGCTTTAGCAGATTACAGTCATACGACATGTTGATGTTGATGTTGATATCGGTGTCATTGGAAGCTTAAACCTTGAATGTGCAGTCCTTTCACCGGATAATATAGTAGAAGCAACTCCCGATGTGGCTGTTGCTATGACAATACCACTATTTTTCCTGACAGTTTCCAAAATAACATGATACAAAAACCTCTTCCTAGTACCTCTCGGACCATCTTTAAAGATGACATTGTTTTCCTTTAGTTCAATTGCCCCCGTGATTATATCGTATGCTCTAGACTGGTCTTCATTCAACTTGTGGAAATCCGATAAATCTTCTTCGGATATATGAATCGATAATCTTGAATCAGACTTGAAATCTCAAAATCCACACCCAATGCGGCTACAGTCGGTGGAGTTCCATACATGGATGTATCTTTGTTGTGTTGCTTAAGTATGAAATTCAATCTTAAAGAAGAAAATCTGATAAGAATGTCGACCTTGTATTAGTTGAACTCAAGTATTCTTCGACCATGATGTTGAAAAATTCATCCCATAATTCTTCCACGTCCGACCGACTAATAAAGACCAAGATAGAGGCAAACTTTCTTCCCAAAAAAGATGACATCTTGACGGTTGCTGCTTCAGCTAAAGATGCTTCTCTAAGAATCTTAGCTTTTCGACAGCTTACTTCAATATCCGACATCTCTCACCATTAACTAACAATAGATCATCAAAATACGTAAAACCACTAACGTGGTTTAGAATGTCCATAAAAACCACATTTCTCCTGCAGCTGGGGTACTATATAAACCCTCCATATAGCCTTCTGTGTACTTCGTATTCTTTTCCACTCTCTTTTTGTTTTATCCCAACAATAACACTATGGAAATTATCGTTTTTTATCAACAACAAATTATATTATTGTAACTTTGTTTATGACTTTGGTATTTTACCGATTGCAAAAGATACACTAGGTGATGAAAATGTGAATCCTATATACGATTCTTATCAGAGTGTCGATTGTTTTTTTTTTATCAATCAAAAGAAAATTCATTAAAGAGAGAAGGTACTTAAGAGGGGTACCTCAACCCAATGAATACAAAAATAACCGGAGAAAGAAAGAACCGAAGAGAGAAAAAGACCCAAGACTACGGGGGCCGAAAAATAGAATCCCATAAGGCTATTATCATATTTGCCGTTAGACCTAACATTCTTACATTAGCTTCGGCCCAAAAGAACGCTTGAAGTTTAACGTTTCTAATAAGGCTTCCCAACGGTTTCTATTTGTTATGGAAGAGCCTTGCGTTTCGTTCTTTCCATATGCACCACCAAATTGAGACCGGGACGTTTCTCCAAATTCTATTGAGTCTTTCGTCTCCCCAATTATAATTCCAAGACTTAACATTTAGAGTTATATTAGAAGTATAATTCCAACGTCCCCTACAACCTTCTACAAAGTACTCCCATATCCGTCGAATCCTCCAGCACTCATATAATAAGTGTGCGCCAGTCTCGTCGTCTTCTTCATAAAAGCAACAAATAGTAGAAACTTCCATTCCCCTTCTTATAAGCTTATCCTTTGTCATTATCCTATCATGAGTGAGGAGCCAAATAAAGAAGTTGATTTTGCAAGGGTAGTCTCGGCTCCAAACAATCTCGCAAGAGTAATTTGGTTCGTTTTGCTCTTGTTCTTTCCTATTACCTTCTTTAACCGTATAGTGGCCGTGCACATTTCCAACCCCAAATTCGGCTATCCTCAATACCTTCTTGAATGCGGAAAGAGGTGAGAAGATTGGAAATGGTTGAAACTTCACTAGAGATGGGAGTAGAGTACCTTCTTTGAGACATAAACTTCCACCGAATACTATCGCCTACCACTTCATACAAACTAGCCACCACAACGTCCTTGGTCCTTGAGGCTTCATAAGCCATTGGAAATAAGTCGCATAACCTCCCTTCGCCAAGCCAAACGTCTTCCCGAAATCTAGTTTCCTTTCCTTCGCCAACTTTGTATCTAATCCCTTTTTTGAAATCATCAAGCTCTTTGTATATATTAAACCAAAGACTACCTCCTTTGCATCCCTTTGGTTGGAGAGTTTCCCGACTGGTGTGAGTTTCACCGAATTTTTCCACTATGATCTTCCTCCATAATGCATTTTTCTCTACTCCAAAACGCCACCACCATTTTTTAAGCAAATCAGAGTTCATTTGCTTAGTTCTTCTTATGCCAAGGCCCCATTTTATCTTCGGTTTTGCCACCAAATTCCATTCCATATTGTGAATTCTTTTATTATTTTCATCATCATCCCACAAAAAATTCCTCACAACCTTATATAGCTTCTTAGTAATTGAACAAAGGGCAAGAAAGAGAGAGAGATAATAAATAGGTAATCTCGTTAGGACACTCTTAATGAGGGTTAACTTTCCTCCTCTTGCTATCGTTTTTCCGTTCCAAGAGGTAATTCTTTTCGCACAAGCTTCAAGGATTTTTTCCCACTTTTGGGATCCCCCTACTTTATCCCCCAATGGAAGACCAAGGTAGATACTAGGGAAGTTTGCATATTTGCACCCCAACATGTTTGCATAGTTTTCGGCTCCCTCTTCAACCGCAATTCCATATAAACTACTCTTGGAGAAGTTAATTTTCAATCCCGAAGTAAGTTCAAAACAAAGAAGAATATAACGAAGGGCGTCGACTTGTTCATCCTTGGCCTCTAGGAAGATAATAGTATCATCGGCAAATTGCAAATGATTTATTTTTGTTCCCCCCTCCTTAACCGAAAATCCCGAGATTTGATCGAGTTCTTGTGCTTTGCTCAACATATAACTTAAAACTTTGCCAAAAATTGTGAAGAGAAATGGAGAAAGTGGGTCTCCTTTCCGCAAACCCTTTTCGCTACCAAAATAGCCGTAAGGAGAACCATTCACGAGAACCGAGAACTTTGAGAAGGTTAAACAATTTCTAATCCAAGCTCTCCAAACGCTTCCAAACCCCATTTTGAAGAGGACTTCATTTAAGAATTTCCAATTTACATTATCAAAAGCCTTCTCAAAATCAAGCTTGCAAACCAACCCCGTAGAGTTTTTTCTAAGTCTAAAATCAACGCATTCGTTTGCAATTAACACTCCATCAATAATTTGTCTTCCCTTAATAAAACTAGATTGAGAATGAGGTATTAGAGAAGGAAGAAAAACCTTTAAACGCTCCGCTAAGACCTTTGAAACAATCTTGTACACACTCCCAATGAGACTAATTGGTCGGAAATCTTTTACTTCTTCCACACCCGGCTTCTTGGGAATGAGAGCAATAAAGTTGTTTTTTAAAGAAGAATGGAGAACATTGTGGCTATGGAATTCCTTGAAAATCTTCATCAATTTTTTTTTGAGGAATTCCCAACAAACAATAAAGAACTTCATGGGGTAGCCATCCGTCCCCGGAGCACGATCATTTCCCAACCCTTTAATGGCATTCTCCACTTCCTCTTCATTAAAGGCTCTCTCCAACCAAATACAAACATTTGCATCGATGCGCTTTAGGCTCATATTTTGGATCCTCGGGCGATTGTTTGAGGTTTCCTTGAAAGCCGCTTCAAAGTGATTTGCGATTCCCAATTTAATTGCTTCTTTATTTCCGGTCCAAGTCCCATTAATTTTAAGGTTGTTGATGTTGTTTCGAGCTCGATGACCCTTACCACACGATGAAAAAAATTAGTGTTTCGATCCCCGTCTCTAAGATATCTAATTTTAGATTTTTGTCTCAACATAATGCTTTGCCGATGATGAGCCACATCGAAATTCACTTTTGCCGTCACAAGCAAGTCATCTTCTTCTACGGAAAGACCCCTATTATACTCAAGATCCTCTAATTCTTGTAACTTGGTAAGAGCCGTGTCTAAGGCCCTATCGATACACCCAAACACTTCTTTATTCCATACTCGCAACTTTTCCGTAAGAGTTAAGTTTCTTTGCAAAGCAATCGCCGGCCGAACCTACAAAGAGAAAGATTCCCACCAATCCTTCATTAAAGGAATGAGATTAGTTCCCTCAAGCCAAGCTAATTGAAACCGGAATGGGCGAGCGCCCCAATCCGAGTCCAACGAACATAGTTCGATAGGGTAGTGATCCGAAAAAGATCTTGCGAGTCAGAGTGTCGATTGTTCTAACAATGACATCCGAAGAATGAATGAAGTGTACAATCCTAATCTTGATAACAACAATGAAGTCGATAACAGTGATAATGACGACGACGACGATAATAATGGTGGTGAAGATTATTATGATGGTGGTGGGGATGATGGCAGTCATGGTGGTGATCAATATAATGGATACGTGGCAACATCTAACAAAATCAACAATACTTGAATCAGAGAAGTGCTCGTAGTTGGGTTGTTTAGATTTTCTAAGATTTTAAGTCTTTAACCATACAAGTACTTGGTATTATTCTAAAATTTAAATTTAAAATTTGAATCTAGAACAATTTTCTTTTATCGTGGTAAACTTTTTTTTACACGGATATAACAGAATGTTATCACGTAACAACGAGCTTAAATATCGCATGTTAATTTTTTTTGGGAAGAAAACTATAAAACTGATCAATGGAAAGACGCTTATAATGGGCATTCTAATGTGAAAACGATTCAAAAAAACTGATGTAATTCGGCCACACCGAACCTTGATTTTAATCGATGTAATAGTGATTATATTTTTGTTCTTTAGATGCTATAGAGGGATAAAATATCTTCATTGTATAGTATAAATATAGATTTAACTGTAAATGCTTAATTAAAATTAGAGGTTTCCCGATGAATTTTTATATATCGGAACTGGTGGGTGGAAGAGCAACTTGTATAGTTTACATGATAGGGTCATAATCATAAAGCAAGTACTTGTAAAAGAATATCAAGATATTACGAAGAATTCTCCATTCAAGGGGTCAACTGTGAAGGATCTAATATATATTCATAATAGGATATGAAATATGCCCATCCTCAATGCATTATTCAATACAATTGAGGTTCATTGCATATCCAATATAGTTCTACCCAGCTCTCCTACCCATGACAAACTTATTTAGAAATTCACTCCTCACGGAGAATTCATATCTAAATTCTGTCAGAAGCTGCCAATTGATGCTCAAGGTTCTTCTTTTAGACACTGTGAACTATAATTTCATTACAAAAACTACCGGAAATTTAAAGCTACTCCGGCTAAGATTCTGACTTATGGTTGGAAGTTATTTAACAATGGATTGGTTGTAAAGGCAAATTTAGGCAGATGGTTACCTGCAGTTGACAACGCTTTCCCACTATGCTTGAGAGCGAGGATACAACGGACCATCTGTTTTTCCATTGTGAAGGTTCAAAGTGTATCTTGTTTGCCTCTTCAATTGGTTTTCAAAATAGCTGTCAAAAGCTCTACAGATATCATGACAAGGTACGTTGGAAGAAGAAAAGGGGCTTCAAAATTGTTCGATTGTGTTGCGCTTCCTTTGAAAATCAAAATAAAATATTATTCAAAAGAGACAAGTTTAATTTTTGAAGCTTTATATAGGGGCTGCAGCATTGATAGAGGGGCTACCCATGTGAAGACGAAATATAGACATTTGAAGTGAATTTTAAAAACCTCTTATCCATGATATTTTCATAATGGCTAAACTATCCTTGATTAGTTAATATTAGTAAAACTAATTAGCTAATAGATTAGACTAATCATAATTAATCTAAAATAATCTTAAACTTAATCAAATCAAATCATTTTTTTTTTCTTTTTGATTTGGCGGGAAGAAAAATTAGAAGAGAATTTTTTAGGGTTTTTTAAAAAACCCTAGATTTTGATTCACTCAACCAGAGTAGTGAGATATACTTCTAACTTAAACTCTTGGTCTTTTTATGGCTCAAATTTGATGAAATTACGTTTGAAATGATGATTCTTTTGTGATTCAGAGAATTTTACGGTTGGTTTTTCATGTCGAACCCAACCGTAAACGCCATTTACGGTTAGGTGTTCTTCCCAACCCAACCGTAACCATAATTTCATGGATGAACGCCAAATCGTAACAGTTTTACGGTTGGGTTTTAGCATCGGACCCAACCGCAACTAATGTTCAAAAAAAAGTTTTCCCATCCAGGATTATTTACGGTTGGGATATGACAATCCAACCCAACCGTAAATACCAATTTTAGTTTTACTTCCAGACAATTTCAGCCAATATTTACGGTTGGATTTGGGCTTCCCAACCCACCCGTAAAACATCCTTTGGAGCATTGAGTTTAAGGTCAAATTTGGGTTTAAAAATCAAAATTTTAAACTTATTCAATCATTTTAACTAGATTGAAGGTAAAATTAGGTCATTCAAACAAACAAAAACCGAAAACAACACAAGTACTAGAATCCAATTTTGAATGATCCCGGAATATTTACGGTTGGGTTTTGGCTGAAAACCCAACCGTAAGTCTGCCATGAAAAAAATGTCAGTTTTACGGTTGGGTTTACAGCCAATACCCAACCGTAAATTATCATTTTTTTTTTTTGACTTGATTTCTTTTTTGCTTGGTTTCCAACTTGACAATCAAACGCAACCTTAAATAGCAATTTTAGTTTTAGTGCAAACACATTTACGGTTGGTATGTTAATCGAACCCAACCGTAAATTGTCTGTTGTTTTTTTTTAGTTGATTTCTCATTTGCTTGGTTTCCAACTTGAAATTTTTGTAAATAAAACTTGAAATTTTTGTAAATAAAACATGAAATTTTGCTAGACCAATTTAAGATAAAAACTTTCCATACATTCTAACTAAATTGAGATATGAATATTGTCGCAAGAAGTTATAATCCACCCAAAAAAAAAAACCTAAGTTCAAAAAAACTAAAAACATCTGAATAAACGAAACAAAACACATTATAGAAATTCAAAATGATCAATCTCATTGATCTCATTAAATTCTTCCACTCCTTGTTACTCTCGACTTGGTCCTAATTTTAATAGATGGAATATCAACCAAATTGAAGGAATTGTCAGGACCGTTCCGAGGGGTTGGAGTGTGATCAATTTATTCATGAGGAGGGGTATCGCCTTGCACATCATCAGCTTCATCGGCTCTGCCAATGCAAGTACTTTGTTTTGATATTCACATATGAAAATAAATGTTGGTTGAGTCTTTAATAATAAATCTTAAAAACATTAATAACATAAGTAATTTACGTACCATGAGACCATGAGCTTTGAAATATGCATTTTCCCAAAAGTCAATGAGACCATCTCCTGTGTTGTTTCCTTGACCCCTTTGAAGTTAGATAATTTACAAAAGTTCAACACAAGTAATCAATCAAGATCTTTAAATTCAGAACTCTTTACGGTTGGGTTACACATATCGAACCCAACCGTAAATAATCAACAACAAGAAATAAAACCTAAACAGAAGACTTTACGGTTGGGAATTGAAAATCCGACCCAACCGTAAATAATCATCAACAAAAAATTGAACTAACCATAATAATTTACGGTTGGTAATTAGAATCGAACCCAACCGTAAAATTCAAATTTTTCTTTCAGTGCAAATTTTTTCACGGTCGGGTTCAGAAGCGAACCCAACCGTAAAATTTCATCTTCATCTCCTACCTTTTTATTTTCGGTTGGGTTTTTTTAATAACCCAACCATAAAAATGTAGAACAAACCAGTTACGGTTGGGTTTTCCAATCGAACCCAACCGTAAATTCTTCTGTAACCCAATTTTTTTAACAAAACCATCAATCAAACAAGAAAATCAATCACTTTTGGGTTCTAAAAATAACATGGGTTTTGTTGAATACCTTGTATACACCATTTGTTGTGGTTGGGGAGTTTGATTTCCTTCACCACCGATTTGTTCTTCAATTTCTTCATAGGTTGTTTAGTTTGATTTTGATTGTCATCACTACCACCTTCTACACGTTTAGTAGGATTCTTCATCACGAACTTTAGAGTTTAATCGACGACGAAATTTTTGAATCGCCAATTAATTGATTCGATGGAGAAATTCGGTTCAAATGGAGAAGGAGGAGATATGGAGGGAGAGGGAAAGGTTTTGAATTGAATTGGAAATTTTGTAAGGTTTTGTTTTGTTTAGGTTTTAATTGATTGAAGGGAAAATTAGACTTTTTCATAGACAGAAGGGTAATATGGAAATTTAACATAGCCCCTAGGATACCTCTTAACAGATTATTTGGTCACCCTGAATCCTAATGCAGCCCCTCTATCAATAATGCATCCCCTATATGAGGCTTCTTAATTTTATGAGAAAAATTAGCTTGGTTGATGGCCTAGACCTTAGTAAGGATCATATCTCAAGACACTTTTGATAGTAGTATGGACCTCAGTGAAGTTTGGAAGCTTCCTCCTGAAGATTAAATTAACAGCGCGTTTGTTTCAGGGAATACAAAGTCCAGGAATTCAATTCCGAGGGAATCGGCCCAATTCCCTGAACCAAACATGGTTTTGAAATCCAGGGAATCCAATTCCTCCCAAACATTCTATTTCAACTGCATTAGTTAGAGACTGGAAAAGAATCGCTTTTCGATGGAATCGAGGGGTCATTCCCGTGAAATGTCAAAATTGTCCCTTGTAACAAAATTACTGATCGGATATATCAATCATTCTTCGAACAAATCATGAGAGCAGAAACGCGAGAGATTGGGGTTTTGGCATGGATTAAATTCTCTCTTGACGATCAGCAAAGAATGACTGTGGAATTAAAGAATGATCTTGCAGTAAGAGGTACATGTTGGGAAAAGATTACCGTCAATACTCCTTATTTCATTTCAATTTATTTTTGGTTCAATCCATGTTTTTTTTTTATGTTTTTATTTTCAGGGGTTTTGTCAAAATCTCTAACTAGATCCAAATGAATAATCATTTCATGCTTGATTATTGTTAAAACTGTTCGTTTTAGGATTTTCTAGGGTTTGAGAATCTTGAGATGTTCTTTGAAGATTTAGATTTGTTGGTTGGTGTTTGTAGTCTTAAATCTGAGTAGGTTTAGATTCTAGGGTTTCAAATATCCTTGAGTTCGATTGCATTTTTGAAGTTGTGGATTTTTCTTTATGTCTGTTGTTATCTTGAAACTTACTGCCTCACATTGATGATTTTCAGATTTACATCTAGTGATGGAAATATGAACAAAATAAGCTTGAGGATAATGTAGATAAGCTGAGTAGTCAGTGGCAGTTGAAGATTAATTAATGGATTTTATAAAGATAGGATGTCTCTTACAATTGCAGAATAACAGTTGGAGAATGTTTGGGTGGAGCTTGATGGTAAGATGCTTGAACTTCATGATCTTGATAAATATGTGGTTCCTCTCTTACATGTATAATCACTTTGCATTTTTGTTGTTGTAATAGGTGGTTCAACACCTCCTTCCACAAAGCAGTCAATGTATGGTCATTGCAGCTATTATATGTAGTATTTGGTGTGAATGGGCCGAAATGGAACTGAAGCACAAAAACTTGGAAGGAGCATGCGAGCTAATGAGACGTGCAACAACAGAGCCTTCAGTGGAGGTTGGAGAGGTAACCATCATATTACATATTTAAGTGCTTTTGGTTCTTCTGCTATACTTTTGGTAAATTGGTATATAGTTTAAGTTATTTTTATAGCTGCTGAGCTGCAGTCCTTTTTAATCTTGTCAATTTAGTTACAGAATAGACAAATGATTCCTACAATCTAAGACGCTCATAATAGATAATCAATGCTCTTATGATTTTCTAGCTTTTCCTATTCTGTTATTTTTTATCTATGATATCTTTTTAGTATGAGTGTGTCCGTGTGAGTCAGATGAAAAATCGTCTTAAACATGGTTTTGTAAACAAAAATGAAACATTGTGCGTTTACGCTACACATTTTTTCTTAAAACTTGGAACTAGCATCACTTGCCATTTCAAATGAATCACATAGGTGGATAATTCAAACTGTTGTGTTATTTGATTGCCTAGATGTTGACTAAAATTTTATAATACATAGTTTCTATTTTCTTTTGAGAGTCTATCGTTAAGTTACCACTTACCAGTGTAAGTCAACAAGTGTCCATTTTTTCTACATTGCCGTTCCTGCGAGTCGTTTCTCTGTTCTTAATTATGTACGTGTTGATATTAATTACTTTGTTTTGTTCTCTTTTGTTAGGCCCTTGCTGATAATGCAAAGCCGCTGTATTTGCAATACGCAAAACTAGAAGAGGAAACATTGTTGCTAAGCGCGCGATGAAAGTCTATGAGCAAGCTGCAAAAGCTTTACCTGACAAGGAGAAGCTACAAATGTATGAGATTTACATAGCCCGTACCGCAGAGTTTTTTGGTGTTCATAAAACAAGGGAGATATACGAGGTTGGTTGTTTTCCTTGTAAAACTTCAGTTCCATAAATTTCATCATATATGTTTCTCTCATTTGGTTACACTTGAAATTTACAGCAAGCCATAGAATTTGGATTGCCAAGTGAAGATGTCAAGACTATGTGCATGAAATATGCAGACCTTGAGAAGAGTTTGGGAGAAATTGATCGCGCTCGTGCTATTTACATTTTCTCATCAGAGTTTGTTGTTCCACGATCATACAATGATTTCTGGAGTAGATGACATGATTTGAGGTGCAACATGGGAATGAGGATACTTCCAGAAATGCTTCGAATAAAGAGGAGTGTTTCTGCTAGTTACACCCAGGTTACTACTGCATCCACATTAATGAAATAATATTGAATGTTTGTGAGTCTTGTGGCTTCCTCCATCCATATGTAGGTTTTTGTGGCACATGTCCTGGATTCGTTTCTTTTCTTTCGATGTTGGTTTATCTATTGTTTCTCTTCAGTTTTGTGTACTTAGTCTTCTGAATTTTATCTTTCACTTGTAGACTCATTTCATTATCCCAGAGAATATAATACAGAAGGATTCAAGGTTAAACCTTGAGGAAACTGTGGACATACTCAAATGTGCTGGAGTCCCCGAAGATGAAATGGCTAACTTGGAGAGACAGTTAGCACCTGCAGCGCAAGATAATAGTACTAGAACACTGGGATTTGTAAGTGCAGGAGTTGAATCACAATATAGTGTCATCCGTACACCAGATGGTGGGAGGAAGGTTGTTGCAGATCAGGACGCGATTGAATTACCTGAAGATGATGATGAGGAGGAAGATAAATAAGTTGAAATCTCACAAAGATATGTCCATGCTGCGGTGTTTGGGGATTTGGCACAGAGGGTAGTAGAGGAGGTGGGTGAAGATGGGGATGCCAGAAAGAGGGAGAGTGACAACAAGCTTGGCGCCCTTGGTCTGTTTTTTTTGTTGTTGTTGCTGCATGTGGTAGTAAAGGAGTAATGATCACATTGGATTTATAGACATATGTAATAATTATCACCATCGTGTAGAAGTTTTTGGTAAGAATTTACAGTGTTCTCTAATTTTGAATTTTAAAATTTAAAAATTTAAAATTTTGAATTAGTTAACTATAGGTATTAGAATTTCAAAAAGTAAGGGTATTTATGAGATATTATATATTTGGATTGCCATGTAATTCAATTTCCCAAACCAAACACTATTTTTGATTAAGAAATCCATTTCTTGGAATTCAATTCTAGGAATTGGATTACCCCATAATCCAATTCCTTGTCTTTGGAAATCTTGAACCGAACACCCTATAAAGTGAATATGGATGGTGCTATAAAAGATCTTCTCCCACCTGGTGTGGCAGTCGCCTATGATCGTGAAGGTAAGTATAAAGGTGGTGTAACTGAAATGCTTTGCCAATCGGACTTCCTGGTAGGTGAAGCTTGTGTTTTCTGTATTGGTTCCAAACTCGCGAAGACTAAAGCTTTTCAAAGTGTAATATTTGAAGGTGATTCTCACCAGGTAGTAAGCATCCTCAACCAGAAGTCATCTTCAATCCCCTAACGCATCAGAGGTTTTTTTACTGACATTAATGAAGGCGTGAAGTCTTTTCCAAATTCTTAGATTATTCATCAGGCGTCCGGCTAAATTGGTGGCGAACAATCTGGCCAAATATGTTATTGTTAATCACATAGCCGATGAGAAGGCTTACCTCCCCTTCCACTGATCTTTAGCACGATGTTATCATGTAATATTTTTTATATGTTTTGTTTTCTTCTTTAGTTATTTTTACCTTGTTGTTTAAAAAAAGAAAATACATGACAACGAAGAAGAACATGTGTGATAGATAGGCAAGTACATAGTTAAATATTTGGGTCACCTAACCTATGCAACACGGAGGCTCCTAAAATGGTTATGTATCTGCGTTAGACGTTTGGACACACGCGTTCCCACGTTAGATATATGAGTGACACCATATGCATATGGTATACACTATTTTGCTATAAATGCATATTAATAATGTGAATTTTTGATATTTATATTATTACATTAGTATATGTGTTTATTCATTCACAAGTTTGTCTGTTGTCAACAAATTATTAATATTATTGAGAAACTGCATTCATAATATATATATATTTTAGTGAGAAATATTATAATTCATAATTTGTTCGGGTGTCTACATCCTACTATTTTGAGAATTTGTCACATTCTGTATATGCGTCGTGTCATGTCCGCGTCAGTGTTGGGCTGCCCAACACCTAATTTCATACCCTGATAGATTAGGGTCTTGTTAAGAACCCTATTATTGGGGCTGCAAACTTTTCTTCACGAGGGCTGCAGTGGATTAATGTATCCTAAATGGGGATATGGGGTGACTCAATAGCCATGTTAAAGGTCCAAAATACCCTCCCTCAATAACTACTCTAAATCTAATACAAAAACCAAAAAACCCTAAACCTAATTAATCTTTCATATCATATCCTCATACTCTCCTACTCCTCTTCTCAGCCATAAACTTCATGTTCTCCATTTCATCTTCTCCATTCTCGTTCATCACTCGACGATTCTAAAAAAATTTAATCGACGATTAAACTCTTTTCTATAAAACACCATGAGGTCCAAGCAAACAAAGAAAGCAAGCAATTTACGAGCAAGAAACCAACCAGTTGAAGAAGATTCAAGTTCTTCTGCACCCGAAGAGCCACAACACGAATCGAGCGGCGAAGAAGAAGATCAACCTCCTCCTAATCCACCAGAAATGGCTGGTTTAAGGTAAGAATCGAAAAACCCATCAATTTTCTATCAATTTTATTGGTTAATTGGGGTTCATTTGTTATATTTAGGGTTTAAAAAAATCAGTTTTATAACTGCCTACGGCTAAGAAATGTTTCCTAGCCGTAAACACTGATATACGGCTGGGAGAAGATGAACTCCCAGCCGTAAGATATAATTTCTCCCTTCTATGGCTGGGAAGTTATGAATTCCCAGCCCTAAATTCTGTAAATGTTTTATTACGGTTAGGAAATTCAATATTCCTAACCGTAAACTATGTAGTAAAGGCCTAGGACAAAATTTGAAAACCAGCCTATGTTGGAAATCCTGGCCGTAAGTGACCCTGAGTTTGGGTTTAGATTTTTTTTGTTTAGTTTACGTCTAGGTCCTACTTGGAAAAGCCAACCGTAGAACAACTCGAACCGTAAATGGCTATTCCTAGTCGTAATTGACCATGAGTTTGGGTTGATTTTTTTTTGTTTACGGCTAGGTCAGTGCTTGGAAAAGGTAGCCGTAAATATTTTCGACCCAACCATAGAAGCATATTTCCCAGCCGTAAACCACCCTGAGTTTCCTTTTTTGAAGTGTCAATTTTTTGGATTTTTATATTTTTAGCTATGTTTTCTTGTTATATATATTGATCATGCCTTTTTAATTTGTCTTAGGCCACGGAAGGACAAGAAGAAGAAAAGAACGCAAGAGGTAGTACCAAGAGCTGACTCGACTCCAACCCTTCGTCACAAGAAAAATTTGGGTGTTGTGCACTTGTTATTGGTGAACCAAGAGCAGAGGTAACTGAACGTGCACTTGTGCTTTCTCAACAACGACAACAACATGAGATTGTGGAAGAATATAGGGGCGAAACAAGTGTTGGTCCATTGGTTGGTCCCTCCCATGCTAAAGGGAAAGAAAAAGAAAAAGAGAAGAAACCATCTCTTCCTACAACAAAACAAGTGATTGACAACATGGTTCTTTTACCTGGCAAGGAGAATAGAAGACCTTGGGGTGAACCAAGGGATATATATTTCGTCTTATTTGGTTACCAACATTCATAGGCGACAAGATTTTTTTCGGCGTTGGTAATAATCTAATCTAATATAATTTAATCTAAAGATAAATGTTTATGTATTATTATTAATGTTTATACCATTGTTTATGTAGGATCATACCACAGTGGCCCCGAATCTCAAACACCAAAGGGGGAGTTTTTGGTCATTGGATTACGAGAGTGATGCGGTGGTAGTCCTTGTACAAGCTTCGGGATTATGGCCTGCAATAGTCACTTCGCAGAAGCAGTACCATGTGGTTACAATTTTCTCTTTCAGGGAGAGGTATTTTCCCGAGATAATAACTTTTCATCTTCCGGTAGGCAAGATGATTATCACTCCGGATGATGCCCTCCAAATTACAGGCTTGTCCGTTGATGGAAAAGTCGTGCATGAGGGTTTCGAAAACTCTCTTTGTTTTGAGGATCTTTTTAAGTTAGTTGAAGCATGTCTTGGATGAGACAAAAATGAATCCCAAGAAGAGTTTGAGGTTGGATCTGGAGAAAGACCTAAGGACAACATGAGTTCGGCAAAAGGAAGAAGGATAAGGATATTGCAATGGCTGTGCCATCCATGGCAAGAAAGATAAATTTGACTCGTCTAAGGGCTAAGTTCCAGAATTCCAAGGATAGGGAGATGGATGTGCAATGGTTAGACATACAACTACAACTTACTTGTTGTACGCTCTTGGCACCATCATTTTCCTCGATCTTACGGGTAAAAGGGTGAACGCTTGCTATCTACAACTTGTAATATCTCAGTCTTGATCCAAAATTGAACAAGGTAGCAGAGTACTCGTGGGGCACTGCAACCCTTTCATTCTTGCTTGAGAGTCTCAGTAAAGCTTCAAGGTGGAACCAAACACAAATTGCGGAGAATATTGGCCTTCTCCAGGTAATTTTTTTATTACATATCCAATGTTTGTTCAGTTTGTAAATTGATTTTTGTTTAATATAAACTCTCTTTTTGCGCAGTCATGGGTTTACGACCATTTTCCTAACTTGACGAGACCAAGGGAGAAGCGTTTCCCTACTACAACAAGAAGCAAATATCAATTCATAACAAATCAGAAGAAGGACAAAGAGGGTAAGATGGTTCAGATGAGGGGTCAATTGGATGCTCGTGAATTTACGGACGCGTCAACCTACAACGGACCAATCTTTCATCCAACAGGGTATATCATTTACGACCCTCGTAGAACTCTACGTCAAATTGGAGTTGTACAGAGAATTCTTCGATTTGAGTATGAAAACTTTAAAGTGGACATGGGAAACTCTAAGCTCTTGATTAATAATGTTAGATTGGTCTACAACCTTGTCCCATCTCCCGCTTATTGGAATGGTCGCATTCGAGCCCCCCACCAAGTAGATATTAATGGGTATGGATACTTTGGTGGGACAAAACTAGCCGAGGTTAAGTACTTGACATGGTTTAACAAATGGGTTATCCTTATGTGCTCAATATGGATATTGTAGATCATCCAAGTTTATCGAAGGGATCGAGTTATTGGAAGGAGAGATTTCTTATGGTGGTACATAAACTATAATATTTCTTATTGTATTAGTTTTTCAAATTTTGTATAAATATTTAAAATTTTGACAATTTGATATTCAAAATAGGTCGAGCGAGCTAATTGGTTGGCGAAGGACATGAGGCGTTGCATTGATGGTTGTTCAGTGTTGAGGATTGACGATCAAAGACGACTGCGAGGTAAAATTGAAAAACTAGCTGACCCTAACTCTGCACATCTATATTTGTACATTGATGACGAAGAGACGAAGAGTTCCAAGAGAGATAGGTCTGAATCCGGTAGCTATCAAACACCTACTCGTACTCTCACTGGTTCTTTATCTAGCTTAGGTTCAAATGAAGAGATTGTTCAAGACCAACCTCAAGGTAAAGGTCGAGGTGGAGGTCAAGGTCGGGATAGAGGTCAAGGTCGAGGTGGAGGTCGTGGTAAAGCAAAAGGAAGATGTAGAGGTTGAAAGTTTTCTTATGTTGTTGCGGATATGGATATTTAGTACTTTGTTTAGTTTATGGATTTATGGATATTTAGTTATGTTTGAATTTATGGAGTTAATGGATTTGAAGGATATATTTATAGTTATTGATATAAATTTAGTTTGAATGAATGATTATTGGTTTTCTTATTGTGTGATTCCAAATACAATGCAAAACATCACAAAATTTAGTTAAAAATTAAAAATTCAGGGTCACTTACGGCTAGGTGGAGTCTTGTAAACCTAACCGTATATGACATTCTTTTAATTCTGTCAGGTTGATGGCTATCTTCAGCTTCAAAGATGGCCGTAAATGACCCTGAGTTTACAATACCGCCAGCAACCCTAACCGTAAAACTTGACACAATGGTATTTTTTTTAATTTTACAGTTGAGATTATTAGAAAATCGAACCGTAAAAACTTTATTTAGCGTTTACGGTTAGATTTGTAAACTGACCTAACCGTAAAAGACCTTGAGTTTTGGTTTACGGCTAGTCTCTGTGCATTAATCTAGCCGTAAGGGACCCTGAGGCATGTATACGCCTAGGTCGTTGCGCCCATTTCCTAGCCGTAAACAACTAACATTCCCTAAAGAGGCTATATTTTCCGAGGCAAATATGTACAATTACTACCCAACTGTTGGATTTTTTAAAATTTCCATTCGTTAGGGTCTTTCATTTATAAATAGAACATACTCTCTTCTCAAGAAACAAACCTCCTATTTACTTCTCCTCTCAAATTGTTTCTCTTCTCAACAAATACTTCTCATTTATTCATAATCTAAAAAAACAAACCCATGGCTGCTAGGTTCACAACTAGAGAAGATGTTGCCACAGCTCGCGCATGGTCGACCACAACACAACATGATCGAGAGCTAAACATTAACCTAGATCAACCCTCAGATAATTTTGGTTACGTGTCTTTATAATTTTTATCACGTTATACGGCAATCGAAATGGAAGATCATACCAAAGCATTAGGGAAAGATTCGAATTACTCTATAGTCGATGTGAAAATTTTAGATCGATTACGGTGGAAACAAGAAGGATGTATCCTACCATCTACAGTGAAGAATATACAACTTCACTAAGATCATTTCAACAATGCTATAAAATTTTGAAGACCCGTTATAAAAATATATTAGGCAAAAAAATTCAAGAATCAAGAGTTCTATGATGTTTTGATGGAAAGAGACTCGTATTTCAATGTTTAACTTATCATGTAACATTAGTTCCAAATTTATTTCTTTTCCCTGATTGTAATGTCATTCTCTTCAATAAAAAATATTATAAATTTCCTTCTTAGCGTCAATGAATGAGTATTAGTGTTCAATCCCAACTCATTTGAAAAAAATCAAACAAATTCAGGGTCACTTACGGCTGGGTATACTACAAAACCCAATCGTAACTAACATATACAGCTGTATAGATCATCAAATCCAACCGTAAACTACTCAGCTAGTTTGCGCTACGGCTGGGTTTAATAAAAAACCTGACCGTAAGTTTGACCTACGGATGGGTCGATATCACAAACCCAACCATATATACCATTATACGGATGATTTATATGCATTATCCAGCCGTATCTGTTTCTTACAGCTGGGAGTTCATCTTTTCCCAGTCGTAACCAACATATACGGCTGGCTCGAGCACCAAATCCAACCATAGACTACTCAGCTAGTTTGCACTACGGCTGGGTTTAATAAAAAACCTGACCTTAAGTTCGACCTACGGCTGGGTTGATATCCACAAACCCAACCGTATACACCATTTTACGGCTGGGTTATATGCATTACCCAGTCGTATTTGTTTTTTACGGCTGGGAGTTCATCTTTTCCCAGGCGTAGACTTAAATTGATTTTGATTTTGATTTTGATTATGATTCTCAAATCGTATCAGAAATCTAATCAATCCCTAATCTACATTAAATTAGCTAATTAATCTCGTTAGCAATAATTAATATAGGGGCAGTCTAGGTATAATATAAAATACTAAGGTAAGGGGTTTTTCAGTTGTTTTTTTTAATAGATAAATCAGGGACTAACCCTGAAAGTTACAAGAGACACAAAATAGAACATGCATAACGTAACACAAGTGATGTCCATAAGTAACCAAAATCACGCGCAACCAGAATCTTCCGTAATCAGAATCCTGTAACTAAAATCTCGTATCTGTGACCAGGCCGTTGAAAGGTAGCGTAACAGTAACATCCAGCGAACATACGGGTTGGATAGGTGAAACTAGATCACAACTCGGTAGGAATTTTTCAAAACTTGATCTGACAAACGCTCCTCCACAAGGAGAGAAGCTAAAAAAACAAAGTTGATTCATCTTCCACGGCGTGCAGACAACTAGTTCACCGGAAAAAACGTCGAAACTTTTCCACCGGCCGGAAAACCACAAATCAAAGTTGGGGTAATAAATCTTCTGAAGAAGATAACCACCAAACTTATAGCACAAATTGTCAAATCAGCAACAACCCATATAATCAAAGAACAAGAAACAGTCACAGGAACTAATAAATCATTAACCCTAGTTGATAAACAAATTACCCGCCAGAGATAACAATTTTTGATTACAAACCATCTTTCTTCCCTAGTTGGTAAAGCAAGATCAATAACCAAATCTTGTACCCGCCGGAGAAAATAGCCGTGAGGAAACAGGTCGTTGTAAATCCCTTTTATTACGTCACTGATTACACAACATACTAATATATATAAGAACTAGATAAAACCCTGATACAAAAGCCGGACAAGCCATTGACCAGATCTAGAACCAGAGCTAAAAATACATAAAAAGATGAAAGAACTACAACATGAAGATTAAAACTAGATAGAGAAGCAATAAACAAAAGAGATCTATTCATATCTGCTCCAAAAGGAGTCAATCTGGATAGTAGAAAAGGTGTCGGAAAAAGGCTTTGCGTTGAAAAGAAAAAGAGAAAAGCAGAAAAGAATGTGGTCTGAAATGTTAGATTCAAGATGAACCTATTTTATCATTTCGTAAGCCCCTATGAACCAAATTGTGCAACCCTAATAATAGGGTTAAATTTTGTTTGAATCTGGGGCCTTAGTTGGGTACCATGTGTCTAATTTTAGTAATCATGCATCAGCCTCCATACATGGCCAGCATATATTATCAGATAAGTGACCAAAAATAATTACCATCATTTCGTTCTGACCTATAATAAAAGTAAACAAGTACTACGGTCTCACTGAGTCAATGCTGAGGATGTAGTAAAATTGCTGATATAACTTAACAGGCTCGCTCCAACGGAATCCAAGGTGGAGTCCACAATTCACATGGTGTCTGGATGGTATCCAGTGGTCTAGATGTACATTTTAGCCAGCTTTCTACGAAATAAGAATAGACACTGTTAAGAATGAGCAGACCCATTACACCCCTTACTATAAAACAGTTACCGTTATGAAACAGTGTTTAAAATAGTAAGGAAAATTGTCTTAAAAGTTTTCACTGTGTCAAACAGTCAGAGACAGAGTGTTTAAAATAGTTATCAACACTCCAGTGGTTTTTGATGTTGAAGAAGATTACAATCCTGTGGCTGTAGTGAAGAAAATAAGACTCAGAAAGAAAGGGTACTAGAGAGTGAAGTAAAAGGAAAGTAATGACTTAAGTAGGTAACTCAGTTGAAACAGAACTAACGGTTCTACTAATAGAGCTTTAAGTAAAAAAAAAAAAAAAAGGAAAAAAAAGAGAGTAAAGAACAGAGACTTGAGAGAGAAGAAGAAAGAAAAGAGGAAAGAGAGACGCTGACTGCTGAGATCACATAGATCTTTAATCACCCTTTCTGACATTACTCTACTACTACTACTCTGTCATCTCTCTCTCTAACTATATCAGGATCAACGGCTCCTATTGGTTTAAAAAGACTTCTTTCTCTATTTACTGTGCTACCCTCTCCCTCTCTCTCACTCATCTTCCTTCATCAGTAGTAATCAGTACACTACACACTCTCTGCAAAGTACAATACATACATACCCCCAAAAACACAACCCTTCTTCTCTCTATCTTTCTTTCTCTCTTTTCTCTGTTCTTCTGTGTCATTCTGTAAAGTGAACAAGGAAGAAAACGGCCCATTTCAGTGTTTTCTTTCTCCAGAGAAAAAGAGATCTTTTTTTTTTTATTATTTAGATTTTAACTATTTATTTTTTTCTTGAGAAACAGTGTTATCCGTATTACTGTTTTTTTTCTTCTTTTTTTCCTTTATCTGCATAATTTAATTATTGTTCAGAGTACAGAGAGAGAGAGACCCACCAATATAGATTACAACAACAAGTATGTTCACCACTACTACCCTTCTTCTTTCCCTCTTTCTTCAAAGATAGAGATGGGTTAGATTAGCAACCAAATTTTCCTTCTGTTCGAGAGAGGTGTAGTAGTATCACTGTAACTAACAGAAGACAGGGCTAGAGATAATGAGTGTAATAGAGAGGTCTGTAATGAATAATTTACTGAGTTAATTTAGCTATAGGTTTGTGTTGTTTTTGTGTAATGGAATTTGGTGAAGACTTGGATGGCAAGGTATTTTCAGAAAAGGTTTCATCAGTGTTGTGGCAAAAACAGCAACAGAAAGAGAAAGAACAACAGAAGAACAAGTCCAGGTTCAGCTTTGAGAAATCATCATAAATCAAAAACTGGAAGAGGACACCAACAACAACAGGAACAGGAACAACAACAAGGGTCTGAGTCTGGATCCTCAGAGGAATCATCAGCATCATCATCAGCAGCTTCAGACACATCTTCATATTCACCGAGAAGAAGAAGAGGAAGAACAAGAAGAAGAGGAAGAAGAAGAACAGGAACATGGGTTTCATCAAAATCTTCAACGACAACAACAGTATCTTATCTATGGAAGAGAACAGATTTCAGAAGAAACCATAAACAACCAACCACCACAACAAAACCCACCAAAAAAAAGATCTTACTTTCCTTTTTCTACAGCTTCTGGTTCTACTTCAACTTTTCCAAATAGTAGTAGTGAATATGCTAGATTCGGAGAGAAAATGGGAGAAACTCAGAATCGTTCTTCAACTAGTAGACTTGGATTATTAAGAGGGAGTGGTGGTGGAGGTGAGATTATTGAAGTGCAAGGTGGCCACATTGTAAGATCTACAGGAAGAAAAGATAGACATAGTAAAGTATGTACAGCAAAAGGTCCAAGAGATCGAAGAGTTCGTCTTTCAGCTCATACTGCTATTCAGTTTTATGACGTTCAAGATCGTTTGGGTTATGATAGACCTAGTAAGGCTGTTGATTGGCTCATTAAAAAAGCTAAATCTGCTATTGATGAACTTGCTGAGCTTCCACCATGGCATCCTACTGCTACTATGCCTACTCCCAATAATTTAAACCCTTCTTCTAAATCATCAGAACAACAACAAATTGAAGAAGACGAAGAAGAGAATCAATTGAGGAGCAGAGGCAATCAAAATGAGCAAGGATTTCTTGGTTCATCAAGTAAAACTAGTAGACAAGTTGGTGGTGTTGAACAAAGTGGTAAATATATGTTTCTTCAAAATCAACAAGAACAACAACAACATCAACAGAACAACAGTTTTCTTCCTCCTTCTCTGGATTCTGATTCCATTGCCGACACTATAAAATCTTTCTTTCCAATGGCTACTTCTTCATCTTCAATTCATTTTCAAAATTACTCATCTCCACCTGATCTTCTCTCTAGAACTAATAGTCAAACTCAAGATCTCCGTCTCTCTTTGCAATCATTTCAAGATCCGATGTTTCATCAGCATCATCATTCTCAACATCAGCATCACCATTCGAATCCTTCGTCTGAACAACAACATGCCCTTTTCTCTACTGCATTTGATACTAGTGGTGGTGGCGGTTCGACCAATGCTTGGTCTGAACAACAAGTGCAGGAAATGGGTAGGTTTCAGAGAATGATAGCTTGGAACCCTAATACAGATTCAAGTGGAGGAAATGGTAATGGAAGTGGAAGTAGTAGTGGTGGATTTATGTTCAGTTCACCACCGCAGCAACAACAACAACAACCACAACCATCATCATCACAACAGGCTGTGCAACAAACTTTGTTTAGTAACAGCCCGAATCCATTTTTTTCACAGAGGGGACCCCTTCAGTCCAGTAACTCACCTTCTTCGATTCGTGCTTGGAATAATACTACTGATCCATCCATGGTTAGCGATGATAATCAACACTATCAGAATCTTAATTCGTCGATTCATAATAATCATCATCATCATCAACAAATACAACAACCATTTGCTTCTGGTGGATTTGGTTTTCGCATTCCAGCACGAATTCAAGGTGAAGAGGAGCATGACGTTGGTGCATCACACAAGCCACCGTCCTCTGCTTCTCGCCATTGAGTGAATCACTTTCGAAAAATATCATTCCTTTCTTCATCCTTCAGGTACCCCCCATTATATATATTTCTATCTCTAGCTAGATTTTGTTTCTGTATGTACTTTTTTATCTCATTTTTTTTTCTCCCCATGCTTTTGTGGATTATGTCACAGGATTCTCCGTTTCCAATTAAGGAGAACATCACTTAGAGGATATTTTGCTTTGTATGAAGAGGAAAGAAGATTATTTCGGTGTTCACTTACTACAACCGTGGGGAAGAACAGTTATCTGTTGTTACTTAGAATATCAGGTGCTTCTATTCCCCGGTTGTTTTGTTGTTGTTTTAATTATTATCATGCTCTTTTTAGGGAGTTTTTATTTCCTGTTTCAGGTTAGCTCTTTGAGCTCAACTTTGTTTTATCTTTTGTTGGATTGTTTTGCTTAATCTTTCTACTACTGCTAAATTTGGATTGTTATGAAGTTAATGTCTTTATTTACTTTGCTTTTCGTCAGTTATATGCATTAGGCAACACCAACAACAAATATCACCATTTTTTTGGGGGCTAAAAGATACATGGAAACAGAAACTTTAATTTTGAGTGAGAATTATCTCAATCAGAATCAACCCCATATTGGAAAAGATTTCTGAAATCTTAGAAATTCAATATTTTTTTCTTGTTTGGGGGGTATCCTCTTTAATTCACCTAGATTTTCATTGTTGGATTGTTGCTTACACTGGTGGAAGTGATTGAAGCATAATGGGTAACGTCTTTTCTCCTGTTTAAAAATGGAAAGAAATGGGACTCGCTTTCTGTTACAGATCTTACTGTGATTGTTTGGTAGCTGTTTTCTGATTCCTTCTTCTATAGGATTAGACCTTCTTTCTTCAATTTCCTTTCTTTCTTTAAACCCGTATCCCCAAAAAACCTGGAAGAATAACTAACTCATAATCTTTTCCATCTCTATCATGCATTCTCTCAAACCATCTTGTCAAAGAGAATAAAAGTAGGTATTTTGTGGCGTTCAGGAGTTAAGTCCTTGTCCATGAACAGTAGAAGAAGGTTTTTTTTTTTTTTGGGAGATTTTTTTGTTGTTTAATTTAAAGGAACCACAAAAGATGTTCTCAAAGAAGAAAGATAGAAAAAGATTGTAACTTCGGTGAATTCTAGCTTTTAACATGTTTTACTTCTTATAGATTGTTACCAAAACCTTGCATGTTTTGATCAAAACCTGGTCACTAGCATGGAATTCCAGAGTCCGGTATAACGCCATGAATTCTAGCTTTGTGTTAGATTTTAATGTTGAGAGAAGGAGAGTAATGGAAGGACAAAAGAATTAACACAAACAAGGGCAAACAAAAGAGTCTAAAGATGTAATGTGGACAAGAATAACTAATTCAAATATGGAAGGTGATAATACATGGATATTTTTTTATTTTCACTGTAATGTGGGTTTATTGTAAACCATACATTAATGGTCCCCGTACTGTAAATCTGAAATGTAGCTTGTCATAATCTAGGTTTAATCAGAAGCTACCTAATAAATCTTGGTTGGGGTCTGAGACAGGGACAGCCTCATTGACTACTGCGATCCACTGCTCTATAGGGTCCAATTTATTGATATGAACAAGCAAGAGAAAGTGATAAAAAGAGTTTCCTTGGTTAGTTTGTTTAGAATGAGGAGTCTGGTTTTGTGGATTGTTCATGGCAATCGTAAGTCTGTAGTTCGATAAATATCAAAAGCAAGAATACTTTTCTGGTTCACATTTTTAGGCTTTGTTGCTGAAAGTTCATGCTTTGATTCCTACAACTTAAAAATATAGAAGTTTTTTTTCTGTTGATGTTTAGATTTTAGATATACAAAAACATCCAGCGCTTAGTATTTGATTTTCTTTAATCATGATATATGAGTATTATTACTCTCAAATATAACTGGATTTCTTGTTATATGTTTCTACATTGAGCCAAATTTGGTATTATGCAAAATTTCCAACAATTTTGGGTAGTTTAGTATGCAAAGTTGAGCTCCATTTGCATGATTTTCACAATAGAGTTTGTGCAGCAATTTTGAACGATTTGCATAGTAAGCTTATTCTGAAGTACATTTTACTCTTTGCTTTACGTAACAGGGTAAGATTTCGTAAGCAACTTTTTCAGTAAACACGAAAAACTGAATTATTTTGACAGACCTGTCACTCAGGAAAAACTAATATTTTCCGCATGTTACTTCACTTGGCAAATTATTGGGGTTTCTTTTTTTCCTATGGCCATGGGTTTTAATGATATCTCTATGCACTCCACGGTTTAGAACTTGTTTCTTTAAAAGAGTGAAGGATAGAATTTGTGACTCATCAAGGTACAAAAGCTAATTATTTTTTCTAGTGGATTTTATGAATCCCCCAAAATATCAATTCTATTTTAGAGGATTAGAGCTACTATGAAAGAAAAGGATGGCAGTTTTATCTGTAAACTAAATCTCTCACTTTCACTTGTGCTCCATTCTCTAGTGAGCCTATGGAAATCACTTTCTTGTGATCATTATCTTACATATCTTGTTAACATGGGTTCGTGTTAAAGGGCGTAATAGTATCAAGCTTTCTTTATGGAATTGGAATCCCAAGTTAAGCTAATTTTTGAGTGGGTATAATCATCATATAGACCTCGCTACCCACCGTATGCAGCTCAATCCAGGATCAATCTTAACTCCTTTTTTTTTTTTTTACCTAAAAGTGTTTATTCATGTAATAAAATACTCCCTCCATTTCTAAAAAAATGATACTAATATTTTTTTAGAAAAATGATATTAACATTTTTGTAGAAACATAGGAGTATTATTTTTGATGTGCGTTCCCTATCAACTATTACTGAGGTTGAATGGATTAACTTCCCTTCCAGTGGTTGAGGCTTCAATGGGGTGCTCTTGAACCTTCAGCTCTTACCTCATTTTAATGCTAGCCCTCAGTCTCTCTGAAAGAAATGAACTAATCACTTATGGATCAATGATGTGCGACAACAAAACACTAACCTATCCTCAAGGAGCTTCATGTTTCAAGTTTTAATTGAATGTACCTTCTTTTCCAACAAACTTATTATACAATTACTTCGTGGTGTGACATATCCAGAACATAATCTCTTGAATGTTCAAGAAAATACCTCTTGAATTGGACCGTATCACATTACTTGAGAAATTATTGCAAGATAGCTATACGAAGTTAATAAAAAATAAGTTCAATTGTACTGGTTATCAATATCTTGGATGATTATGCATGCCGATGAGATCTTTAAAGGAAATAAACCAAACATTGCTCCAATTTTCTGTCGGTACTTGTGTCCTCTGCAGGTTCTTCTAGACTCGTGGGAAGGATATACACATTAGGCCATGGAAACAAAAGAAATATACGCAGCAAAAATATTTGGATCTCTATTTACATATAAATACAGACCAGTCCCAGTGACACATGCCGAACACCTGAGAAATAGACAGTGCCATCTCTCACATTACAAAGACCCACGATCAAACAAAATCACTCTTCAACCGCACATATCAGATTTCATTAAGATACCACTTCCCGTTTTATGATTGTTTTCTCAGTTTTGGAAGTAGAGGCACTCACTACTTCTCCATTAGAATTTGACTTTTCGATGGCTGGTTTTACAGGTTTCACATTATATTGTTTCTTCACCTTCACCACTTCATTTCCATTGGACAAGGTGGATTTAACAGGGAAGAAAAGTTTTTTGGCGGAAGGACATTTTTTTACTAACAACCTTAATCACATGCCTATTTGGCATATTTTTTTGGGCTGATTGACTATGCAATCCCGCATTCAACCCAGCTCCAGCTCCAGTTAGCTTCATACGCTATCCTTTCATGGTTTGGATTAGAGTTATCCCTCCAGTTCAGTGCAAATCACAGGAGTCACAAGGTAATGTTTTGCAAGTGCAAGCCTGTAAAGGTGCCGACTCACCACTTGAATAAATCTGCACCAATACATAACATGGCGCCAATAGGAACACTAATCAAATAACTTAAGATAAGACGACTTGTAGCTTATCCTGTTCTCAAACACCACACAGGCGAATGTCAAGGTTCATAGAAGGCATATTGACAAAGTTGGTTATCTCAATCGTTTGGGGAGTTCGAGCTGACGAGAAATCAGCCACGACCATGTGATTGTCATGTTTGCTGATTATGTGACTAACTGAGAAGGGATTGAACATAGTCGTGTACCTTATAAGAAGGCATATGCCATGACCCTCTGATGCTTAACTGAGGCATCTTCTCGCTGTTGTATCCTAGACAGAATTTCCTCCATTGTGTCAGACCCATCACACCATTACTGCTGTCAAAAGCAACATGTGAGTTCCAAATTGAGAAGCGGAAAAAAAGGAAACAAATACCACTCCACTTGGCTCTGTGGAAACCGAAAACGCCTACAACAGAATCATGTGCAAAATTTCGAACAGAAGATATCAAACCAGATACATTATAAACTGAAGGCTAGGGATGAAATAAATTCAAAAGTGGATAGAGCCCCAATTTTAGTTTTGTTTGACCCATGTGGTGTACAAAGTTCCACTTTACAAAACTCTTGTCTGAGGTTTATGTAGATTTTTCATGCAGATTAATTGTGAAAAAACAAGGAACTGCTATCTGTTTCTTTCAAATGGCGCTCTAAGCATAGATACAAGAGGGTAACACAGTAAAGAATATTATTTCTTTGTGTGGTGGATCACTGTCGCTAGAAATGAATATAATATGCACTATCATATGAGCACAATACTGCTTGTATGTTGTCTATGCATTTGACATTGACTTTGACCTACAAATTATGCATACCTCAAGCTCATGAATCTTGCTTCATGTTTCAACTGACTCCCTAGTTTCCTTTGCTTAAACCGACCCTCTGTCACAATATGCACTCGACGAGCTCTAATCGCATCCTGTATTTTACTCTACGAATGAAGATATCTTAAAGAGGATGATGATTGCTTTCTAACTGTTTGGTTTTGCATCAGGGCCTTGAACATTACAACTTTTTTCATTTGTGTCAGTTTTTCTTGCCTGAAAAACTGAAAACATATGGTCAGACATATAAAAAACAGCAACATGAAGAATGGAATTCGATAATGGGCATTGTAGCATAATAATAGATTTAATGTAACGTACCTTATAGCCCCGAAATGCGGTTTGAATTCGTGTAGCCGCTATGTCCTCAACTGAAGGTCTAAAACCCTGTGATTCCCATTCTTCAGTTTTGATCCATTTATACCCTGTCTCATTGAAGTTAAGAATCACATTACATAATTCCCAGAGATGTGCAAAAAGATTTCTAGCAAAGAAAGAAGAGCCAACTTATTTCAAAATGGACTTTAGATGCCTTTGGGCAAAATACAGGATATAATAGTTGACGAACTACGAGAAGCATCGGACTGTGAGGATCGGTGATAGCAAGAGACAAAAGGGAGCAGGAAAAATAGATGAGTGATTGTGAAATACAAATGTCCCCATGCCACGAATAATAACTTAGATGGACTAAGATATGATTTGAGATAACTAGACTAAAATTCTTTTGCTAGCTCCCAATAGAACAAAATCCTTTGTCCAGTCTCAGAACCAGCATGTACTGTATCAGTAAGAAAAGATACAAAAACATTCCTTGGATGAGATGTGCACTACGACCTAACAGGGTAAACCATATGAATCAGAATCCTGCCAGGAATTTCTTCATAATTACCTTTGCTTGTTTGACTTTCTCTTTCTTTACATTCTCTTGGCAAACTATTGTCTTAAACCAGTTCGTAGAGCCCATTCCTTGTGTAAGTTTCTTTATCTAGTAATATGCAAGTTGGTTGACTCCAGACAACCAAAAAAATTCCTGGGAGGGAGGGACAAAACAAGAATCTGATTATATACTAAGAAATGAATTTGAAACAGTATGTCTATCAGATTACTAGAGCCAAATCATCCAACAAAAAACTGATAGGTGAAGTTTAGCATCCAACTCAAATAAGCATATTAAAGAAACATTAAAATAAATGTGTATGAAAATATTAGGCCTTCAAGCTTGATTACCACTAATGCAAAGTCATCACCACTAAATACAACCAAAGGTTGAAAGGTATCATCAACTGCACTTTCAACTAATGCAAACTCATCACCACTACATATAACCAAAGGTTGAAAGGTATCATCAACTGCACTTTCGATTTAATTGAGATCAAGTTTATTTTCTAATGGATAAATTTATTGTTATGAGAAGACAGTCAGTGATGCTTTTAAAAATACCAAGATCCAACTCAACCTATTTCACTGTGATCACCTGTATCACTACAAAAAAAAAATTGATATCCAAACAAAACTTTTCAACACTCTTCCATGTATTTCTTATTAGTCCTTACCTAGATCTCTGAGTAATCCATCTCTTATCTTTCAATATTGATACAAGAAGTAAAACAGAAGCTATTTTGCTGAATTAAAAAAAAAAAAAAAAAACAGAAATGAAGAAATGGGTACCTGGGAATGATTACCACTGTAAAACCCACATAAACTCAGAGCCGAAAAAGATTTTGGAGCAATAGTAGTAGTAGTGAGTAGGACAAGTAGTGCACAAGAAAAAATGCTGAATAAGAGATAGGGGGAGAGACAAGGCTACTAGATAGAGAGCGGGTGAGAGAGCAAAATGAAATCCAATAATACAAAACATACAGAACTGGAAATACTCAAATAATTTAAACATAAATTCAAAGTTTACTTCATTGTTAACATGAAATTGACAAATGGCAATGCAATTCAAACGTAAAAACATATGAATAATCCATTGATAACCCAGATTACAGTTCTCAAAAACCCCAAAACCCAAAACAAGAAAAAAACACGATTCCTCACCAAAACTAATTTAAAGATCATCTTCCATTCTCAAATACTCACCAATATCACTCTGATGAAGAATAACAATACCATTAGGGTCTAACTTCCTACAATCTTGAGTACTTTTAGCTGATATCCCAAACCCTAAAGGCACATCAGTCATTGAAAACACAACAACACCGTCACCAGCAACAGTATTCTCAGTAATCCTTCCTAACCCACCTTTCAAAACATGATTCCCATATAGAAAACTCATCTCTGAAGTTGGTTTCAACCATACTTTATGTTTAGCATTATCAGCTAATAAATTCAAAGATTGTATAGTTAAATGAAAACTACCTCCTTTAGTAAACTTACCAATACAAATACCTAATGATATCAGTTTCTCTCTGCTTATATTTGTAGCTCTTTTAACTAGTGATTCTGAAACATAGAATACTCTGTTCTTTTGTAAACGGAAGCAATATCTACCTGGTTCTTTATCTGGGCCTTCATGTGATGGTTTCTCAATTATATTTTTCAGATTGTTTCCGGTGAATTTGAATAATTTTTCGAATACTGCTGTGGTTTCTGCTTCATCTAAAGCCCTCATCGTTCACAGTCGTTTTCTCTTTAGGGTTTTAGATTTGGATTTGGGGAGAAAGAATGATGTTTGTGTTTATATACTATGGTCAAGTCAAATATAGTCAAGGGCTACTTATGGTTTTGATCTAACCCTAATATAAAATGTATATTTTATTATTACTAGGTTTGAATCCGTGTCATAACGGCACGGGCTATATCTTATAGTTGGTTTCTCTGAAACAATAAAATACTTTGATAAAATATCATTCAGAGATAACGAAAGTAAATCAATTTTATTACCTATAAAACCGGAAATCAATGCAAATATGCAACCTATTAACCGAATAACTTAATTATCCTTATTCGGTCGGCCACGTTGTTATGCTATGAGAAGCCATGTTATCCAAATCCATGCTATTTCATAATGTTCTACTATGTGTAATGTGTTCTTTATGTAACCACCAATATGGACGGTATATTTCACAGTGTCCTACTACGTGTCACTCTGTAGTAATTCACTGTAGTAACATGTTATGATATTTGTTGAAATTCAACACATAAATATATCGAGTTCCAATGCAACAAATAATTTCGTATTGTTGAATTAATTTAATTAATTTCAAAAATTAAGTAATATATATCAGTTTGGTATTTATTTGTTCAAAATATAATGTTGTTGGTATTTGTTTGTTCAAAATATAATGCGATTCGTATAGGTTCTACACGGAGAATTATGTATTCATGCCGTTTAGCTGTATTCAATGAGAACATTATTTGGTATTAATTGCAGTAAAAACACGGCATGACGTGTGTTGTAATTATTTCAATGAAAATTAAAGAGTTAAACCAGTACAGTACTTGACAGATATATAAAGGCATCTACATTACTTGATCCATTTTATCCCGGCCCTGACAGCTCTATAGAGACGGGTGCAGTATTTGGCAAAAAGAAAAAGTCATTTCCAAGCGTGAAATTAGACCCATAAATGCAACAAGCTATGCTAGGCTAAGCGGCCCTGGTAGAAAGGGCTAGGTCACTTAGCAAAGGTAGCACAATAGCACAACAAGGTCACTTAGCGAAGGTAGCACAGTAGCACATCAGTTGGCATGTAAGCAAGGGAACTGTCACATTGACTCTAGGAAAAAACTAAGCAAGAAAGACAACTCTGATCACCTTTTCAAAGTCCTTCTCTTCTTCTGTAGGTGGTGACATGGCGTCGTCTTCCAGCTGCGGCTCGTGGAAGTTAGCAAAGACCCACAAATAATAATGGTCCTGTCCCTTCTAGAAGTTTTTGAGACTTGAATTGCGGTCGCATTCATAAAGAACCTTTATTTGTCTAAGAATGAGCTTTCGCATAATCAGTTAGAAGCTAAATGGAGAAATGTGATTTAGGAGTGAATAATTTTATCGGTTATGATTAATCTATGTTCTTCACATTTTATACTCTCTTAGGTAAAAAAATAAAATACATATAAATTCACTTATTAAACCATCCACAATATTAGGAATCTCAACCGATATGAAGTTGTTAATACTTGTTGGTTGCTAAAGCAATCATGTTTAGCATTGAGAATCATACCTATGTAGAACAGTCAGTTGAGCTCCCTTAGCTACTTTGGCCCTATGAGTTCAAGATGTCCCAGCTTCTTTGCGTGTGTTTAGGAAACGAAGCGACAAAATCGAGTCTTCTCAGGTTCAAAAGATCAAGATCAGAATCCGAGTGAACATGTTGCAGGGCTATATGCACATCCGGAAAAATCATCTGCCTGCAGTGAAGGTGTAAATGAGGTTCCTTCTCTGAGATGCTTCCACTCTCTGAATCAAGGATGAAGGCAAGCATCTTGAGAAGCTTGTCAGCCGATCTCTCCTTCGGGTTGGTCCAAGGAAGACATTTCCAATTCCTGTGAGCTTGTCAACCGTACTTACAGTCTCCAGCTATCGGCGTCCCCGAGACCTCGACACAGTGAATGCGAAACTGCATTACCGAAAAGCAGAATGAGAGGATAAAGAAATTGAGATGCATTACGTAATCATTAACTAAGGTTCTAAAAGAGCCAAACCTGGTGCATTCTACCAATAAGTGGGGACAATTCTATCCACGTTAAATCTACAAAATATACATGAAACGCAAAACGGCTATCAAAATAGTGTATTCCAACTATCATTTATAAGATTAAAAATGATTCAGTTACCATAGGGCACTTAGATCTGTTCCTGAATCTGGGAAGGGATTGTCTAGGGATGTTCCCAGGTATGTAGTGCACAGATTTGATAGATATATATACATATATATTACAGGGACGTATTTTCTAACTCATCTATAGGTCAACAACAATGGTTTGAAATTTAACTGATGTTGGTTTTTAACATACCAAAAACTTATGTTTGCATAGTTAAATAGTAGTGGACGTACCTTATAGTACCACTACAGGATAAACGACATTTAACATCCTAGATGAGAGTGCCTGCACAAATGTCAGTATGAACATAAGATATCCCAAATGAGTGGGTCCAGCATCGAATGTTTCACTGACCACTTTGTAGACGGCAGGTAAAGTTTCTCATCAGCACGTTTCATAATAACAGCCATGTTGATGAGAATGAGAGACAGTGAAATCCCAAAGACAGTCCTTGTTCTGTAAGATGAGAAAACATATTATGATTTAAGGAACATGAATTCTAAGAACATATTGCCACATTTGACGGAATAGAAAACCATTCATCCACTATTGATGTGAATGAATAGAAAACGCTTCATTCACATTGATGGCTAATGGAAACGCTTGAAATTGAACGTGAGAAGTAATGCAGAGAGTAAGCGGCGGAAAGAGTTTAGGGGAGTGAAAATAAAATGATTCCAAGGGGATGATCATCCAAACAAACACAACTAATGAGAATACAGGTACTATGATAACAACTTAATCTGTTATCGATTTGTCATTGCTCCTGCACCACCCACTTTTAGTGGTATGACGTGATATAGTAGTATAACTGAGTGAATCTGCAAATAATTCCAATATCAAGACCCTTTTTTTTTTCATTTTCAACTCCTTTGTTAAGTTTGAAATAAAATTTCCCTACACCTACTTAAATAGACTTCTGATATTTCTGCTATCAACTATACTACTATATGACAGAAAAAAGTTTCAATGATTATGATTACTAATTTCGGCAGCTAACTCCTAATACAATAACATTCAGGTTGCATAACACAAACATAGAAAAACCGTAGCCAATTACAGCTGAGACAAAAAGCAAGAAAAAAAGAACAAAACTCACTCGAACATTTGCACGTAGAGATACCCACATACCAACGTACCCAGCCATACCATAACATAGAGCCCCTAGAAAAAAAGAAGCAACTGTAATATAAGCAGATGCTGCCCTGGAAAAAAGCAAGGGATGATAAAACAGTCAGCACTTGACATGAAATGGAATATCCTTAAAGTGAACAATCAGGGCAGAGAAAGAGAGATGATAAAATACTCTACCTCCCAAGTGATTGCTGATGAGGACTCATAGTGCGGAATAAATAGATTACAAAGATCACCAAAGCAAAGCACAAATGCCATCTTGGAGATAGTCCCATATTGGGTCCCAAAGAAGCCTTCTGCCCATCCCGTATTGCTTTTAAAATCTACAAAAGGAATGATGAAGTCAATCAAATCAACATAATTAGGATAAGAAGAGAGAGATAAATATTTTAACTATGTAATATAAACAAAAGAGAGAAAAGGAACCGCGTTATCATTAACAAAAAAGCGGACAAAACCAACATACAATAATCTGAGTAATACCTGAACCATCTCTAGAGGCCCCTCATCCTTTGCAAGCACCCATTTGGTAAGACATATAGCGAAAAGAAAGCTGATAATGCAGACCGAGAGACAAACAGAATAATTAGCGAATAAAAAGCTGAGACATTAATTTCTTTGTAAATCTAACCTCATAATTACCTTATCATGCACCACACAGTACGTACTAATGAATCGAAACTATACTAACTAAAATCCACATAGTACCTTAAAGATGGACATTTCTCTGAAATGCTTTTTTGTCCGCAATTCCCTGCAAAATGCAAGCAAAAAAAACATAACATCTTTTAATAGTACGGTAACACTCAAACCATACCTGAATTCAAAATATCCAGTAAGATGTGAGTAAAACTATTTATAACTCATATGTGGGATAAAGAAGTGAAACCATAACATTTAACACACTTGTCCAAGGAGATAATCCATTATTCAAAAAGATCAGATCGCTCTTATACGCATGCAAATGATACCCGATAGTGGAGATGTTGCAACTTCGAAGAAGCATTTACCTAAATGATGCAACAATTAGAGTCATAATATTGGTCCCCCATAGATCCAAAAACAAATGGCATTACCATACCCAACATATCAATAAAGATTTAATGTGGTTAGCGCAACAAAGATTATATTCTGCAATAGAGCCATTGCAAATCACAAACCACTCATGTTTCTCTAAACTTTCATTCAGGTAAGGAGTAATTTATCCTAATAACTAAATGCATTTTAAATTTACCAATGTTTCATTTTTGAGGAAGCCAGACAAAAAATATTGGTTAAAAAATGAATTGTTAAAAGGATAAATGTTAAAAAATGAATTGTTAAAATAAATTGTGGGTTCTCAAATTTACCAATGCATTTAGGTACCACATCTTTTTTGCATCGTAGCCGCAAGCACCTGCAAGTTACATTGAGTGGTCGATGATTTAAAATTTGCCCTATGCAAAGATGCAGGTGCATTATTATCACACAATCTTCTGTGGATTCCATTGTGGGGGAAGTGAAATGATGCGTGATATCTAAGATACGGTTTTCTACCTTTGGTCATCTATAAAATCCAATAAAAAAAGAAAGTCTGAACAAAAACCCTTTTGTCCTACTCCGACTGTGATTGTATGCATGCTTGTGATAGGCCTTTAGCTTTAAGCATGCGATCTCAACTTAATGTTGGTAACAATTCTAACTCTTGGAACCACTTTCACAGATGGGCGTGCAAGAATTAATTTAAGCCTATAAAAGATGGCTATGAGTCTCATAGTTACCATCATTAAGGGTGATGAATAAGAAGAAATGCAGGGATGCTTCGGAAAAAAAAATTACAGGGAAACTAAGAAGAATGTATAACCTTTTCAAAGCTGCAGCGAGGTCGGTCGTGCTCTTCTTTATATCCAAAAGCATCATCCATTTTGTTCCCACTTTTTCTTCTTTGGGTTTCTGGATTTGATTGTAAAAAACCCAACTTTTAAGCAGAAAGTTGAAATTTTTGTGGAGTTTTTTTGACAGGTGTGTTGTTACCTGAAGCAGGTTGAATAAAAGAGCACATGACACTTAAATTGAAACGACAGATCAGAAATTGGTTCATAAAACCCTTCTGTCCTACTACCATCTCCATACTTTGTTTCTCCATCAAAATTAAAATCAATCTTTAAGCATGAGAAAATAAAAATCAACAAATAAAATTAGAGGTTAAAAGGGATTTACCTTGGAATACCAAAATCTTCACCGGTTGTAACTGAATCGAATCTAGATCAATTTTTCTAATATCAATTCCAAGTCTATCTCCATAAGCCTCAATTTCTGCCATCGAAAACCCTAACCAAATATAGCCTGCACAACAAATTGAAATCGTCAAAACCATCACTCAAAAAATTTGATACCCATACTCTAGAAACCATTAAAGAGCTGTAAACTAATTACCAAAGAAAGGTTCGAGCTCTGATAAATTAGGTCATTGAAGAAATACATGTGTAGAAGCAACACAAATTTCTCTAAATAGCTGAACGATCCTCTAACAGTGGATTTGACATGATCAATTCCTCCCTGAGAAGCTGGATGTGTTATTATAAATTAGGTTTTGTAACCGGTTTAAGCATGAATGAATGCTATTAGGATCACCACTCCATGAGTGTATCCAACTTACCATCCAACGAAAAGACAGTGAACTACATAGCAAAGGCAGTGTGCTAATTACTGCGGATATAGGCTTTATGGCCAAAATGAGAAAATACAGAAATACATACTCATCTATTGTATATTAAATGGAGACCAAAGTACCTTTCTTTCTCGATCATTTCCTTTGGTTCAGTAACTCCAACCTCATATACATAAGAATCAGAGAGGCTCGCCTCCCTTCCACCACTGATATCTATTTTTCTATCACCACCACTACCTCTTCTTATACTTGTACCCCCTCATGCATTATTTCTACGTCTAAATTATCCAACACTACCACATCCTGTAAAATCAATAAATTTTTTTTTAGGACTTTCATCAGATCTAAAAAATCAATATATGCTCAAATTAGTTCAAAACAAATTTGAACATAATTTCTGAAGTTAAACACAATGAATGAACTGAGAATAACAGGTCATCCCTAATGCATGAAAAACTTGTATTGGCCATAATTTCTAATCTTAAATCAACAACAGTTTATTGATTCTGGATTACAGTTGAGGGATTGGGCAACCAACTAAAGTTTAGTTGCATATGACCAAAAATATTTATAAGTAAACTGTTGATACTTACAAAACAGTTGCGTTCTAACTTGAAGTCAGTGGTTTCAATAAACTGACAGTTGATACAATAAACATGAATCAATATTCGTTTTGATTTTATATATGCCAAAGATTTCAATTTTCATCTAAAGTTTAGTTTGATTTTGTTTACTGTATATTAGTTTTCATTATACAAAGGGTTTGCTTAGTAAATTATGGGCAAATCTAAATGAAGAATCAGCAACGGAGCACACATAAAGCTGCAATCGGATTTAATATGATCTTGTTTTATTGGCCTTGCATAGCTAGATGTTAGCGACAAAACAAAGTTGAGAACACCTTGTTCATCAACTGTAAGCTAAACACCTTCCACGAACTAAATCATCGGCGTAAGATAATAAATAAATACTGAAACACAAATATTTTATGCTGCTAATAAAAGTTTCCTAACATCTGCCAAGACTACCTCAATTTTTTGTCCTGTCAAGCAACTATAACACCATCAAAAATAGTAGGAAATGTATAGTCGCATTTACAATGTAATTGGATTGCATGCCATAAATGAAGTAACAACAGGAACATAATCAAGGCCAAAAAGCTTGTGAAATGTTATGGTTTGGAAAATACCTTAGTTAGTTCCAAGATCAGCATCAACAGCACTGAGGTAGATGCATGTGACGGCGAAGTTGGTAGCTACTTTCTGGATCCTTTGGAACGGACAAAGGGCAAGCTGAAAAGTCACGGGTCGGTTGAGAACCCGGAAAGAACCGCCTGCGGTCGCAATTTTCTGAAACATCACGATAGATGAAAATAACGTAAGTCACAAAAAACATTGGAACAGGTTCGGATTTTTTTTTTAAATATGCACGAAAATGAGTAGACAATGGTTAACAGCTTTACCTCTGGGGTTCCTAGTAGGTGAGTTGCGGTTTTACCCACCAATCTTTGGACCTCAGCATCCAGAGCTACGAAGACAGTACATCCTATCGGATCCTCCACTTCAAAATGAACCATGAACCTGGAATTTCAAACAATCCCACAAATTGCGGCATTGGTTAGGTTGTGAAAGTATATGGACACAGAAGTATTATTCTAGACTTGGCTTTGGAATATTACCTGGCTATCGGATCGTCAACTCTGATTTGACATTCAGAGCAGCTGACATTGCCACCCTTAACAGAAACTTGTTTGCTACACCAAGGAATGCAAGATAGTGCCACTCACAATGAATCAGCACGTCGGCCGCGATTGCGGCACACAACACTATATTAGCATCCTGACCATAATGGGTTTAACATTAGTCATGCTGGTTCAATATCATGTACAGGTGTAGGCTATCTCAGATCATGCATGGGAATTCTGGCTAATGGTTGTTCCGTATTAACTGCGACAAAAACCTGGGAGCTGACTAAATGATTACATCCAAACTAAAAGCTAACCTCGCACGATGGATCCCAGCCGGCAGCAGTAAGCTGAGATATATTTTTTCTGGTCGTTTTTTCACGGAAGTGGACCTTTGTGACAATTTCCTTGCACATCAATGAGATAAGCTGTGGCAACCCAGCACAGGATCGCCTAATTTAAAAACATAAGAAAAAGTCATCATCAGCAACACCGAAAGCATTCAGGCAGAATATAGAAAGACTGTCTAAGCGTAATGCAGAAGCCTTAAACGGGTTCACCACCTTTCGCACATTCAACCATTCCGGGTATGTCTTTGTTTGTGTATACCCTAGTGGCATTAGTGGACATAAGAGTCAATTTACCAGAATAAGTGAAACGAACAGTAAATCGAATGGTTCGATGAAAAAACTCATTTATCGCTGAGAAACACGAATACGAATAGATCAGTAAACAAACCTCGGTAACAAAGGCAGAACATATTGATGTTGTTTTAATATAGTGGTAAAATAGATTCAATTCTCGGACTTGTGAAGATTTAATTTCTAGACCTAATTTTTAATTACTAAAAATAAATAAGATTAAACAGATTTGATTTTAAAAATAAATGGAAGAAAACTAGGGTTTAAGATTCCACCATTCACCAATACTTCTGTGATATGCCTAACAATTCTATGCTCAATTTAATCTGAATATGCCAAAGATAGGTTTTTGAAAGAATAATTGTAAATCGTAAGCATGAGACATCAAAAGCAGTCAACCCAGCATGACTCATCAAAAGAGAACACAACTATTTAAGAAAAACCATTTTTTCAATTTTAATCAAGCAATTAATAATAAAAGAATTGTAAGGAATATATAGATAAAATAGACATACCACTTAATTATTGGAAGAAAGGCTTCCTCCGTCACCCCAATGATGGTGATTAGCTCATTGCAATGGAAACACACTCAAAATATAGTTTCATTGCTCGAAAAATGCTTACAATAGTTATAAAGAAGTAACACATAAGTTTTGAGACGCTTAAAGCGTTACAATGAATGGTTCGTAGTGTTACAGGAGGAAGAAAATGGAACAGGAGAAAAGATCGGAGCGATACTGCGGTAAAGAAACGATTGCCGAAGCTGCTGAAGCTATGACTGAAACTGGGACAGAATGAACGACAGTACGTTGGCGCCTTATGTTCTTCAGCTGTTCTTCCTCTTCGGCAGCAGCAGAAAACTTGGTTTTTCTGTCAACTTTTCGGCGATTCTCTGTGCTTTCTCCCTCCCTTTTCTTCGACTCTCTTAGCTATATATAGGGTTAGTAAACCCTAATAGGTCTTGTGAAACGATAAGGACCCAAAGAACAAGTCCAAATCCCTCTCAAACTAACGTGCAAATCCCAAACAGAATACAACTCTGTTTCCGGCTTGATTCATCCCTGTGTGGAGATTTCTCCGGCTGAAACGCTAACTTGACATGTGTTGGTGATATTCTGGTTGATTAACTTCACTTGGGTAGTTTAGATTCATCCCAACTCACTAAAAACACGTACGCAGAATCAAGAAGATTTTCCTTCACGTAAGACTCCAATTTCCCGCCAAAATCGGTTTTTCAAATTCAAAAGGGAGCTGCCCCCAATCCAAAGTGTGGGTGTCTTGATCACTTCTTCCCGGGTGCCTTTAACAACTTTTCGAGCCGATTTTTTCACAAATGTTTATTTCTCAAAAATACCTACAAAGACATAAAAAACCATAATAAGTACAAAAACGAACACTATCAAAATAGATAATCGAGTGCAATTTAGACACAAAAATGTGTCTATCACATATGGCAACCAATAAGGGAGAAGCGAACCCGTCCCAATCGGTTTGTTCACCGGCAAGTTGGTCAGCAGAGGAACCAAAGAGAGCGATTTCCAACGTGGATCCCCTTAACACAAGGTGGTTTTGATTATGCATATGTACATTCAAAAATAAAAGAAAATTAACGCAATTCTTATCAATAGAAAAAAATGAACCGTCCATACCTAACATTCTCAATGGTAACTCTAACATCGGCTACATTGACCACCGGCACGCCTAACAGTTTGGAAATCGGTGATGGTTTTAAGGAAACCAACTACATCTGCATTGTTCAATGACCAAAAACATAGCTTAGGAAAATGATATATAGACATACAATATCTGTGAGGACATTTATAGTACATGTGAGATAGAGGTTATCAAGTTTAGGTCCGAGCATTTCCAATCCGGTGAAGCGGAATTTGTTCGGAACGATGAAATCGGGGTAATCTTCTAAAGCAGTGATGGAGGATTCCATAACAAATATCCCATTTTTAAACTGTAGGCAGGGCGGAGCTTCGTTTTGGCAGCGGTCAGATGTAATTTGTCAATGGAATACAAACGGCCTTCAGTAATCTCATCAGCAAACCTGCCGATTAAATTCCGGGGAATAACGGCGTGCAACTCATCATCCTAAAGTGAAGAATGAGTTAGCAATTGATAATGGCCTGAGGCATTGCAAAATAAATCTCAAAAAGAAAAAAAGACGCTAATTTTAGCAATCCAGAAAAGGTTCCGGCATTAAAAAATGTGTAAAGAGTAGACATTACTTATGCATCAACAAAACCCAAATCTACGCTGGTGATGTCGTGGGTGAACATAAGATCAAACTGCACCCACTTCCTAGTAACCATAACTACAACACATCCAAGATTCCATACGGCCTGGGAGCGGAACCAATTTAAGCTATTTTTTTCAACAGGGGTTCCTGCATTTGGAAGGGAAAGTGTGATTTGCGATTCCATTTTTGGGGTTGGGTGTGATCTGCGACGGCATTTTACAGCAAAAAAAATTAAATTAAGGAGAAAAAACAGTAATCAATAATAAAAACAGATAAGCGTAAACGTAAAATTAACGACCCTAGAAAGCGTAATAAGAGATGGGGATTTATTTGGCTAGGGTGCATGAGCAACTGAATCTCATATTCCATCTAAAAAACATATGGTAATAAGGAACCCTAATAAAAACATGCAAAATTAAAACTCCACTTGAATGATCAAATATGTTTCAATTTTAATCACAGAAGCATGTAATCAAATTTATCTAACAAATTTTTAAACCATCAAAAATAAAAGGGATCTGAGACTTTTTGAAAGTGGGGGAAAAGATCAATCTATTTTTTCTATAAATATACATAAGGAACCCTAATTGAAACAGGTAATATAAAAAATTCAAGCTGGATGATCACAGAAACATATCAGATAATAATAAAAAACAATCAAAAAACATTGCCTACTATATCTGAATAATATAAACAGTAAAGGAAGCAAACAAACCTGCTTAATCTGCGGATCTGTGGTGGATTGACAATGGAAGTGCAGAGTTTGCAAACATGAAACATGCGAAACGACAGAAGGGGATGGAAAAAGAATTCGAGGCAAAACATGAAATAGGAAAGTGATTGAATCATTGAAAAGAACAAGAAAAGAGGTGAAGTTAACGCGGTTGAGAGTTACCCGTCAGGAAGAAAATCCAATGGATTTTAATCCATAGTCGTTAGATTAAAAATATATCATAAAAAATAATAAGATGAAAAGAAAAAAGATCCTGGTCACTGTTACCAAATACTCCGTAAATATATCCTAACTGCTGGATCTAATATATTACATTTATATTGTGTAAGTATAGATTTGTTTTTATATTCGGATCAAGTTCTTTTTAGTGAAGCCGTAATTTTTTATTCCAATTTTGCCCCTGTTTCTATATTTCATATGCACACTTTGTATAAATCCGTGGGGCATAATAACAATCAAATTAAGATTACTACCAGTTTTGCCTGTCACTATTTTAATTACATCTTATATAAATCATAGTAGGTATAATGGTAATTTACATGTTTTGGTTCTATATTAGTCTTGATCTGACGTCTACCATATAATGGTATTGTTGGTGCTACTATTCACCTCTATATTCTTCGTCATCCTATTTATTTCCCTAGAATCCAAACCCCACATCCATAGAATGGTGAACCTTACCCGAACATGAACCCATATATGGGGTTTAAATTGTAGAGAGGTGAACAGGGAAATGGAGAATAGAGAGATGTATATCATTTTTTTAATTAATAAATGGGTATTTTCCTCGAGTGAAGATACAAAATATATAATATGAAAGAGGTAAGCGTGTGAGCTAAAATCTACCCGTAATAAAAAACGGAAGTTTTTGAAAACAAACAGACAAATTGATTTAAACCTACGTTTCATGTTTCTATTCTTTTGATTCATCAGTAAATTAGCATACAAATTAGGTTTGCTTTGTTGGAAGTTTAATTTATGGAGAGACGAGAGTAAGCTATACCTAAAAGAGGAAAGGAGAGTAATTGTGATGCGTAGAGGTTATTAGAAATGAATAGAATTTATAAGTAAAGGATATGATCTATAACTTTATATCATGTAACATACCGTCTCTTTAATATTTCATTACTTGGTTGGTAACTTGGTACCGACATATACATTTCGATAACCTTGCCGGGTGTTCTAGTGGTGTTCTCTTAAATCCTAAAAAGTATGGAAATTGTTTGGGCGTAAAAAGCTAGGCCAAGTCCTCTGCACTTACCAAATAGTCAAAGTTTTTCATTTTCAGTTGTTGTGGATATGTTAAATGGGTAAATTGGCTTGACAAACCGGCATATTTGCCGGTTTGCACATCGCGACATAAACTCTATCGTTGGTTAGTTATCTCATCCAACGAACCTGGATGAACCCCCTATAAATATTCAATTTCAAACTCAATTCAACTCACACCTTCTCTACACGTTAATCTCTCACACACATTTGTGTTAATCTAAAACAAAATTCTCATAATTTTTCTGCAAAATGGAAAAATCCAGAAATTAATGTTACCAATTTTTTTTGTGGTTAACGGTTTACAGTTGCCGAAGATGAAAGCATTTGTAGAAATTATGTCCATTTCACACTCGATAGTATCATTGGTGCATCTCAAGCAAATAGCATCTTGTGGGATAACATATTTAAGAAATTTAAAGAGGAAACAATGAACATCTATGATCGTGATAGTGATGGATTGTCAGGTCGCTTCGCTAAAACCGATAAAAGAAAGTAGACAAATATGTTGTTCATATCATGCAAGTCACTCGTTCTAGACCGAATGGTGAAGTTGAAGTGGATCTGGTAAATAATACTCCCTTTGTTTCTACAAAAGTGATAGTAACACTTTTCTAGAAACGGAAGGAGTATTAAATATCAATTTTCTTTAAGAATAAATAAATTTGTATGATCTTTAATAAATTTATTTTTGTAAATTACAGGATTGAAAGTGTCGGTTGGAATGCACTAGTCCAAACAACGAAATTTAGGATGGACCGAATCCGTCGAATTAAGGGGTTATAAGATAGATATCATCCGTCCCAAAGTCTGTCTTACTTTCGGTGTACTATTTTTCATAGGGAAGTTTTTTTGTGTCATATAAAACAACTAATTTATTTTGTCCAAAAATAAAAACTGATGGTGTTTGCCGAAAATCCTTAATCAAATATTCAGCAGTTTCAGCTTAATCTGATTCAGGTGAGTCAGTTTCAGTTGAATCTGATTCGTGTCTCCGGAAAAAATATCTCCAAGTGTTCCATCTCCAATACATAGTTCCATATCCTTATCGATAATTTCATCGATAAGAATTTCATAATTTTCATCATTTGGTGGTGTACTAAAATTAACACGTCCAAGCGTAACTGCCTTCTTCCTTAAATTCCTCAAGATGCATCCATTCACCAGATCCTGGCCACCAGCAGTATGGGAGCCAAATTATTATACATAACAAAAAATATATAAACATTATATATATATATATATATATATATATATATATATATATATATATGTATATGTATATAGATATATAGATATAAATCCAGGATACGAGTCTAGATAGGATTCTAAAATCCAGTAAACAATATGAAATATTTTAGTTGTACAGACAGACATGATGTCTTGAAAAGAATGTAAAAAAAAAGATCAAGTTTGTATATATATATATATATATATATATATATATATATATGATTCAATAAAGCACAACAGAGTCAGAGCTACAATTGGAGAACAGGGATATGACACCAGTTATGGCGCTGAAATGCTTGATCACTTTGCATTAGTAGAGTCAGTGCTACAATTGGCAGAACACGATACGAAGACACCCCATTATACTATCAGATTATATGTGTGGAATAAAAAGAAATTAAAAGATAATCTTTCAACCAAGCCAAGTTTAATGCTACAGATTGCCCAAACTTAATTATCACTTTTATTCAATTAAAATTTGATCAACTATAGATATCAATGATTATAAATGGTACAACAACAAAAGTTAAGACTAGTCATGCATATATCATATAAATGCCAAAGAGCAGTATAACAATAAACTTTGTTCCAAAGTTCATGTTGTACATGTTGTGGAGTACTAGTGGAGGGTCGAGCACTATTGTTATCCTTCCTTCCTGCCTCAAAATCATTGAATATTGCTTCTAAGGTACTTAGTTGGGTTTGAAGACCTTGATTTTTCAATTTTTCAATATGTAATATTATTCCCAACAAGCTGCAGAAGCAAGCATTTCTATCTTTGATATCTCACCACCCATCTCACGTACATAGCCTTTCCATCACGTCCAAAGACCTATCACGAAATAAACTCACTACATAATAACAACAAGTAAGTCTGTTTTCCATTTTGTTTGTAAAGCCAAAAAATAAACTTCGTAGACATAATTTTCACTATACATGCCAAACAACTAACTCCGACAGAATTTTCAAAATTATATCATCTAGCAACCACCACCCCCAAGACATCAATATCTAACAAAAACTCTACAATATACATAGAGAATCTGACACCAATCTAACATAAACTATAAAAACTCACTTCATACAAATATTCCACCAACCATGCCAGGATTTACACCTGAATCCACATCACAACTTAACAACATTTGATCTCCACCTGGCAAGTACCAGCTTCAATTCCCAGTGAATTTTTTACTCTTCATCCGAATAAAAACCATCTACTAATGTTTCTTATTTTAGCGGAGCTTCACTTTCTTTTCCTGTAAAAAAAAATGATCCTCCATCGAATTCACTTTGGGACCTTATCTCCTGGGATATTCTAAAACAATATATCACTTTTCGTTAGGCTTACTAAAATCCTCGCAGTAAAAGCCTTGACTGGCTTGAGAAGAATGAATAAATGGCTCATCAATATCTTCCCTTGTGTTTCTCCTAAACCTTTCAAAGTTCACATATGTCATATTCGTGCCTGCTTCCACATAAAAACCATTTACTTTTCCTTCAATACAAACCCAATCACAATAAAAACAGTTTGTGTGAAGTCATAATAATTCAATTCTAGTATCATTTTAACAATTCCGAAGTAAGCAACATCATCATGCATCATGTTTCTATCCTTCGTACTAGCTCTGAATATGGTTTTAGCATTCATGACCACTCTACTGTTTTGTGTATACAAATTATGTTTTGCTTTAGCTGTATAAAAAATATAACCATCTATTGAATATGCACTTTAGGATATTACTTTATGATCTGGACCATCAACAAGCCTCTTAAATGCGGACATCTCTTCGTCCAAAAGTTGTTTTCTTAACCATTTGATTTAATCATCAGGATTCATTGTATCCGTTCTTCCTCTGATAGTCGGGTCATTAAAAATTTCAACGTATGCCTCATATTTCCTGTCAAATGAAAAATGCAATCATTGATCGAGTTAATGGTCTGAACAAAATGACAAATGTAGTTGGTGTATAACTAACGCAACAATAATATCGTAAATAATTAACTAAAAAGAACAAAAGAAAACTTACATCTCTCATTTAGTATTATCTTCCTAATGTTTTAAAGCCCATCTACGTGCTTGTTCGTATAAGGTGTTGGATAAAGTATAATTTTTTCTTCTATGCTTACTCGGGTATGGGCCTTCATAGGTATCTTCGTCATTCGATATCATAACCCGTTTCTTGTAACACCTATTATTTCCGTTAGCAGTGTATCCCACGCAATCTTTCAATGCTCCATTTAATTGAAATTGCTCAGAAATAGATCATGCTATATAATTCTTGTTCCGACCACAGACTTTATATGTTCTCATCATCCTATCCATGTAACCATGCACAACAATATTTATATATTACTCTTTTGCTAGCAGTTAAAAGAGTAAACCAAAAATTAGAATTTAAGAAGTCAAATTACCTCTTAAAAGGATACATCCACCTATATGTAACAAGTCCCAATATTAGTACTTCTTCGGCCAAGTGTACAACAACATGTGTCATTGTAACAAAGAAAGATAGCGGAGAGTACATTTAAAACACACACAGTGCCTTCACGGGACATCTATGCATGATTCTAAGTTCGACACGATCAACAACCTTTGAGAAAAGAACTTTGAAGAACAACGAATAGCTTCACGTAATGGCTTTGCGTTTTTAAAACAGTACATTAGAAAAACATGAAGCAAATCTTACATAAGAATGTGATAGTCATGAGATTTCTTTTTAAACTGAATTCACGCAAACATACTTTATGTTTCCATTTCCCGCTGTAACCAATGGGAATCTTTAGTTTACTAAGCGTTGTGCAGACTAGTACCCATTCTTCGCCAGATAAACAAAAAAGTGCATGTGGTAAATCTACTTTGCCATTTCCAAGATCCTTCAACCATAATTTCCTCTTTATGTTCAAGAGTTTCAAATCCTTGCATGCATTAATTCCATCCTTAGTCTTGTCCTTATTCCTCATTACGGTCCCAGAAAAAAATTCCAGCAAAATTCTTCTTTACGTGCATTACATCCAAGTTATGCCGAACCGGCAGATCCTAGAGAGTAGTTTAATGAGGTTAGTAATGGCATCCAAACATAAACAATGGAAAACAAAAATAGAACTAAATCAAGATATTCTACGGCTAGCTACACTAAACCAAGATATTCTACGGCTAGAGTATGCCTTGTGCCCCAAGTATGTCTTGTAAATAAAATGGTTCAAACACACTTAGAGCAGTAGATAATCAAAAGTTAATACTAGATAAAAATGGTTTAAGAAACAAACGATGCACATCAAAAAAATTCACCAAATTGTTAACAATATCTCTTTGACCATAAATGATGTTGAAAGGGAACCGATAGGATTTAAAATGATCCACTATAATGAATCTAATGATCGACCGTACAAAATATTTTCTATATCATGAATAAAATAATTACCATGTCAAATAATGAGATCCTAAACTGTTAGTCCATATGTTGAGGTTATCAAAGATTAACAGAAATATTTAAAATGTGAATTCAATCCTCTAAGAAATTTATAAATGATAAAAAGATGAAGATAAAAATGCAACACACTAACCATATTTTACCAGCATATGCAATTGTAGCCCCAAGGGTATCTCATCCCATATCAAATAGCAAGTGAAGAATGACAACCACCTAAAGCGAATAGTAAGCAAAATGGTTTGTATTTTCTAATGTGTAACAAGACTAAAGTTTTAATAGTTTTAATAATGTAAATTGAGACTCATTTAAATAAACCAGAGTTACCTACTAGTTTTAAACAGGATGATGCGAACTATCTGGTGTAGCACCTTCAATTTTGAGAACAATCCAGCATAATAAAATATGGAAGAAAAATAAAAAGAAAAAACATGTGCCATATGATATACCCGAATACAATAATAAAACAAAAAAAATCAAAATATAATAAAATCACAAGTTACATTCCAATACGAACAATAGATAAATATTCAGGAGTTATGTTTCACTTCAGTAATTAAATAGAAATAGTGGTGGATACTAAAAACCCTGGTTATCGACTCTCTCTGCTTAGTTTTTTTATTAGTTTAGTTTGTTTTATTATTTCATTCATAATTCTAAAAATCCAAAAATATTATTTATGATTAGTTTAATTGAGATATTGATTGCAGTATTTGCATGCTCCCTGTGGGTTCGACCCGTACTTGCCGTTGTCTGCATTGTAGACACCGTGCGATTACGGTTTATTTATATAGGGTATTCCGAAATCCAATCAGTATGCTGAGTGCAAACTTGTGTACAACAATTGGACTCATATAGGGTAATGATTCCCATAGCCGAAGAATTTAGTATGCCAACTAAATAGCTTGTTTAATATTTACCCTCGATCATTCACAAGTAGCTAGAGTTTGGAGTAAAGGTTTTGTGAGTAAACCTCTTGTAAACCCTCAAGAGACAAAACTCGTCCGATAGGGACACCTATGGATTTAAAGGCTTATTGCACACGCTAAGTGCAATCGCGATGCCTGTGACAGTGAGTTGGATTTTTATTTTCTAGATTAAATTTGCTCGAGGACTAGCAAATAATAAGTTTGGGAGTATTTGATAGACACATTTTTGTGTCTGATTTGTGACATTTGTGTCAATTCTTCATATTGATAGTACTTGATTGTGTACTAATTATGTTGTTTTATGTATTTGTAGGAAATAAAAATTTATGGAAAAATTGGTTTGAAAAAGTGTTAAAGGCACTCGGGAAATTACAAAAGGCACCCACCAGAAATTACTAAAGGCACCCACCAAAGTGATAAGGGCACCTTTCTCTTAGTTTTAAATCTGAATTTTGGCGGAAAATTCTACATCTCGATCGGTGGATATTTTGGATGTGGATTGAAGAAATTTTTTAGGCTTTAAAGACAAGAATATTCTTGCCATATCAAAAGGAGTTGTACACGGTTTTAAACACTCAACAAAATCTCTCACAATCACGTAAAAAGGAAAAAAATATATTTTCTCGGGTACTATTGATATTTGCTAGATTTGTGATAAGGAGACACAAGCAACAAAGAAGATAATAAAGGGAACATACAATCAGATCGGGAAGAAAATCAACTCGAGATGCTGAGAATATTTTACATGTAAAGGGAAGATTTGGAAGAGATTTGAGGGTAAATTGAGGCTATAGTATAAATAGAGGAGTTGTAGAGAGTTTAAAGGGGGGATGGCAGAGGCCAGATGCACTAGAAAAGATACAGAAAAAAATCTGTTGCTGCTGCTGAAGAAGAACACGAAAAATAGAGGCTACGACAACGGTTTCTTCAACCTCTTATCCATGGTTTCTTTATCCATTTGCAACGGGTATCTTCGTCTTTGCAACGTTTATCTTCAACTGCAACGGTTTCTTCAACACATCTGCAACAAATATCTTAGCATCTGCAACGTTTATATTCAGCTCTATTGCAACAGTTACTCTGTAAAGCCCATAAAATGTTACAGATTTCCTGTTACATTACTTTTAGCTTCTTTTCATCTTTCAAGCACTTTTTGAGCTATGTACCAATATTTTGAGGGTGTTTTGAGCAAAATGAGCTAAACCCATCACTGAGGCAAGGAGGAAGCCATTTTTCCATGATTAATTGGTAACTTTTAATAATTCTTTTATGACTTTTGCATTTATTTTTAATTGAAATTACGATTTTTCTTAATTGATTGTGATTTTATTTGATGGTTTATGCTGGGACCTAGAGCTTTTGATGAGCCATGCTTGTGATTTACAATTGATATTTTGAAAATCTACCTTTGGCAAAAATTAGAGTCACTTATTTTTGGAACCAATTAAAAGTGGTTACTGGTGAAATCCATAACCTCATTATTTGTGAATATTATTTTCATATTTTATGTATATTTTTAGTTTAAAATTAATTTATTAAATCTAAAATCAATCTTCACAAGTTCGAGAGTTTGAAACCTTTTCTTACCACTATCACAAAAACATCAATGATGTCAGTTTATGGTTTTGCTGAGTTGATGGTGATCTGTGATGATCATGATTGTGATGATGATTTCTGGTAAAGGGATTTGAAGCTCGAGAATGGTGCAGTAGGATTAGTGAGGTTGTTGAGAAGCTTGGTTTGTTATCTGATTCTCGAGTTTCATGGCAGAACTCGAAGTGATGAAGTTGATGGTTAGAGTATTTATGCCACGTATACCTAGTACTTCGAAATTCTACCTTAGGTTGAGAACAAACAATTCTTTTTTAAAATTATGTTCTTCGATTCTTAAACGAAATATCTTCCGTGTATTAGTAGCTAAATTTGTTATTTTGCACGAGTAAATCGATACCCTTTGTGATGAACGCAAGTAAACCCTAATTTACAACGAATTCCCGAAACCTTAACGCTTTTCTATTATTGATTTCAATCTTCGTTAAACAGTTTTAATTCATTCATTAGTTTAATTCTTTAAAAAAATCGGAAAAAAAATCTTTTGACTCGAAATTTACTTGAATTAATTAGTATAAGTAATACACACTCCTCGTTGGAACGAACCATATTTGTTATTATCTACATCTTTTGACACTGTGCGCTTACGGTAAACAAAGTCGGTTTTCCGACGCATCAAACACAATTATGATTTTTACTTGGGAAGAAATTTTACGCTTGAGAGATGGCGATTGAGCCTTCTCCCCAACAACAACAGTAGAGGAAGAGGCATTCAGTAGCTTTTTGTTCTATACCTTTTCACCTCTAGTTCTCTTTGATAAAGAGGAACTGAAAAGACACAGAGGATAAAAATCAGAGCAACTTAAGCAGAAAAATCAAAGAAGACAGAATCATACTGAGATAGAACAAACAATGCAAAAGCTTACCTTGGTGATGGACGAGGAGAAAGATTCTGGAGGAAGATATGGTAGTAAATAATCAAGGTAGAGAAGGAATGTCAGAGGAGAAAATGAAGAAATGAGGCAGAGTTGCAGATAGAGAAGAAGAAATTAAAAGAGGATAAAATTTAATGAGGAAAGAATTGATTAAGGATAGAATTTATACCTTGTTAACCGGCTGATAAGAAACATTCAACAAGAAGACGTGTCAGTTATAAAGCAAAGAAAAGAGGATGCGGCTTCGGTTCAGAACTTTACAAAATTCTCTTCCCATCCTACCTTCGTTCGGATGATAAGAGAAAAGGAAAAATATGGGGGTATAAAATCACTTCGCCACGTGTTCGCATCCTGAGGCACGAATACAGGAGAGACAGATACAAGGAAATCACTTAAGGAAATCTCCCTTAGCATAAGAATCTCCGTTTACCTCCCATAATTATGATGCATGGAAAGAACTAACTCAAGATCAACGACCAAGTTTAAATGGGGCGGTTGGACATTAAATGTGCAGGCAGAGCAGTCATATCACCAGGCGGTTAGCTGTCGGGACAGATGGAAGATTACTATAGGGTAGAGCACAGAGCCATATCGAAAGATATGCGAAGACGATTTGGTGAACGTATTGGCGAGTTAAGACCGCGAAATTGGATTCTTCTCCAAGAAAGTGTTAGTGAAGAAGCTTCCTCCGAAGCCAGTATCTGTGAAAATGAAATCTTTCCCAAGAAAACTCTAAGCGAAGATAGTTCCTGCGAGGTGAAATGCGAAGTAAAATGAGCCGTCATCCACTCTCATAGTTTGTCTATAAATATGAGCGAAAACAATGTAAAGAGGGTCGAAATTCTCAAGTAAGGCATAACAAGAGAAAGCTTGTGAGGATTATTCTTTTATTAAGAGCTTGTAATCTTCATCATAATCATAGTGAAATCACCACCGTAGATGTAGGTTTTAACATCGAACCACGTAAAAATCTCTTGTGTCCTTTACTTTTACTCGTAGTTGTGTGAGTACAGTTCATTGATCTTAACGTTAACTTGAGAGAGTTTCGTGAGGTAAGTATTTGGATATATTGTGGAATTTCCTGCAACTATAAAAAGGTTATGAAAAATAAAGGTTATGATTTAACTGTAAGTTATATATGGATCAACCAAAGATGGGAGATCTTAATGCCACATCTAATGAACCCAAAATGTATATAACTAGAATCACATCTAGATCAAAGATAAAAAACGGTCTAATGACCCAAATCAATCAAAAATTGAATAAAATTATGCTCAACCACCAATCACAAAAATAAATTTCGGTCACATTAAATATGTGAACTACTTCTAACCCGGTGAACTTATTTGGCACCACTTTTAATATATTGATTGTATATACAATACTTTAACCGTTGAAAATATAATCTTGACTCCGAGTAAAATAACTTGAGGTAATCTTACGAAGGAGATACTTATTATTTTGCAGAAAATCAGGTGACTTATCTATCAAGGTGATTAGTTTAGATATCATTTTCGCTTGGGCAACATAACCGAATTGGTGCACTCTGGTCGTTTATTAGGTAGGTACTAGTAGTTGCATCTGACGCAACATGCTCTAGCTCAACATATTTTCCATTATACGATACCCTTCACTTTCACAAGGACAGAAGAGCCAAGTAGGTGAACAACCGGTAGTGGGATATACTGCTACGTGGTGTCCACCAAAGGGTATTAGTTGGGATGGCAGGATTTCCAACAAATCAAAGCACCCAACTGTAAACAAAAAAGTTCGATATGGTGGTTACTTTTCTATCAATGGTGTGACGTCGGACCAGCAATATTTGTCTACAAAATTGTTGAAGATAGCCATTGGTTTCTGAGTATCACATACCTATAATCTGTCTTGCTCACGGCCAGTTCCGAAGGGTAAACGGGACAAGCCCTGCTTTAGAGCAATAAGTGATTGGGGCAACCAAATACATGTTTTATATTTGAGTTTTTTTATATAATAAATAATAATCGGAAATCTATATACAATTTATATAAAATGTAAAGGCAGAAATTTAATGAGATTAATTAGTTGTTTTATATAAGATAAAACAGTGGTCTCCAAACTACATCTAGGTACATAAAATATAGGTACATAAAATATCCTAGGATTTATGTAATTATAGGGGTTTGATAAGATTCAAGCAGTCGTCCTAATTTACTTACATCTTTTGTTTGTATTCTTTAATGTGTTTTTTACCTATTATTATTATTTGATTAAAACTGAATCAAATTTTTTTATGAAATATAAATCTTTGATTAATGTTAAATTTTATATGGTTGATTGATTTTAGGGAAATCAAAGTTTTAATTTATTAATAATTAAATTGAATATGTTTACATATTACATACATAGTCCAATTTTCAGTCTAGAAAAAAAATATATAATTTACCGTATTTTTTTTATATATATGATGATTTAGGGAGTTTTTGTAATTCAGGTTATCAATATATTTTTTTCTTATATTTAGTTAGTCTTTGTACAGTATAAGATTATCATACAGTATGTAAAATGATAATTTCCGTCAAAAAAAAAAAATCCTAAAAATTCAGGCAACCGAAGGCCGTCTAGTCAAATTTAGTACCAACCTGTACACAAAATTTATCCTTTATACATTGAAGTTCTAGCTTTTTCCATTTAAAAAACTCATTCTAAATCTCTATAAAAAATGTGATGAAAAAATATGTTATATAATAGCAAATGATATGAACATATATAATTAAATTTACGTTTAAAATTTTCTTTATCGAGATAAAAAAAACTATTCACTTCGGGGTAAAAAGTTTTCGGAAACAGACCCGGTCTTGCTTCCTGTTGAGAGCACAAGGAGGGACGGTTCCGTTCCATTACCTATGTTTTAATTTTTTTTACGCAGGACGCGATCTCCCACCTAAATCACTGGCCAATTCATTAGTTAATTCACTACTCCACTCGTTGGGTCCGTCCAATGAAAAAATTATGACCGAAGTAGATAACAATGCATAAAATGAAGAATAGTACTCTTCTATTCTTGTATAGCGTGCTAGTAGCAGCATTTCTCTGACATTCATTGCCTAACTTGAGGACTCAACATTTCTTTTATAGTCAATGATTATCTTATTAGCTCCTTAGAGTCGAAAGAAACTGTTGAAATTTTTCAAGAAGTATTGTTTAAGACTGATCAAGACTTGGGACCATATACCTGCGGCAGTGCTTTTGGATGTTGAATATTTATAAAACTATGTTCATTTTGTTTGCTGCTACGATTGGAGATTCCGAAGGGCATCATCCTTTCCGGTATGTGGTCGACTGGATAGGTCAGGCCGTGGGAGTCTAGTGGGTAGTGTGCAAGGCAGTATCTCGTCTTTTAGTAGAGTTCGAGACATCGTTTAGTCCCGAAACGATATATTCTTTCACCAAAACCTAATTTGATTTTGGTTTTGAATTCAAGAGATATATCGTTTTTTAATAGCCACCATTGGTGCATGATGGAGGTATCTGTTGGTGAGGAATATACATCTCAAATATATGTAAATACACTATAAATAGTGATGAATTGATTATCATTCGATCACATCAAAAAGCTTGTTCTTTCTCTTTTTATAAGCATCATTAGAAACTTTTAAAAACAGTGTGTTCTTGGTCGGACCAAGGAAGTACAATCCTTGAATTCAATTATAGTGTTAGGACTTCATTGAATCATGAAGGCATAATTCATTGACTTGTTGTATTCGTTAATTTATTCGGAAGGGTCGAATTATTGTCTAAAAGAATCGAAAGATCCTTGAATTCATTGATACACCATTTTCTGTGTTTTTTTCATCCTAAACATCAACCCAATTTTCGAACATTGGATTCTCCGTAGAGAACAAAATTGTTAAATTTTCAAAGAGAAGTAATGTTTTAAGACTGATCAAGACTTGGGTCTAGAGGCTAAGGATTTAATCCTAACATGGCATGCTCCTGGAAATCGATATACGTGAACTTTGCAAGTTTAGTATACAAATTCTTTATTTGTGTAATTTTCTTATCTGTTTTTTTTTTTCATCTTTGGTAGATTTATGTTCTCCTTAATTCAATATATTCTCTTTCGATCAGAAAAGAAAAGTGCTCCGAAAAGTCGAAGTACTCAAGTTGATTGTTTTTCTTATCCTCCGTCTATCCTGAATAACATGTGATAAACCTTAAGACTAGATTTTAATTGACGTAACTTATATTATAAATTTTTTATTTTGAAATATATATTAAAAATATTAGAATATAGTTCCGACTGCCATAACTTTTTTATGGAGCCATTGACCATAGCCAAATCCAGTTCCAATTTTCCGGATAGAATGAAACATATTCCTAGTGTTTCACATAGCCATATAAAAAAATACTACTACACGACCATAATATGTACCTGATATTGACGTGTAAAAGTGTTTCATAGAGCCATACAAAAAATAAAAAATACTACACAACTACAATATCTGATATTGATGCATAAAAGTGTAAGACCATGGTTACTATTATTGTGTTAATTGATAAGTTCTATCCATTTCTAAGCAACTCCCAAAATTTCCAGGAAACTATATGTATTTATCTATTTATCCAAAGCTAATAGTGCTGAATATCTTTTTGTATAACATAAATATAAGTGATAAGTAGATGCATTATTTTGTCGAAAATACATTATTAATTAAGATATTCATCAGTCTAGTATCTTCATCAATATTATTTTTAATTTAATAAATATTCTCTTCGTCCTTCGTATAAGGCGGAGAAAGTGAAATATTCTAGATTAAAAAAATATTCATTTTTTTTTATAAATATTCATATTTTCTTTACTGTTTGTTTTTATATCTTGGAATTATAATTTTACATATTTAGTGGTATAATGAAAAATTATATTCCGCCCAAAAAATATGCCGCGTAGACCAATCAAATAGACGTGGTCAGTGAACCTATTACGGCTATGAGGATTTTGGAATAAAACTACACGTAGACACGAATTATAAATATAATAAGAGGAAGGGTGATAAAGAAAAAATCACCGTTAACAGCTATAGATTTTTTGAAACCTATGTGAGCCACCATAATGCTCCCATATAATTGGATACCCAAATTGGTCACTGATTTTATTGAAACAAATGCATCCACAGTTTGAAGACTGCTAAAAATCCTCCATGAACCATAAAAAAATAACTTAAAAGATTAGTCCAAGTGCAGTACATGTATAGTTCAGTGAAAGAAATTATCTTGTCAACAAAGTAAAAAAAACTATTGTTAAATGATGTGTTCATTTAACAATGTGGATGACTCACCTTATAACATATAAGGGAAAATATCTTAGTAATAGGTGTACTAATACACGTCTTACTTTAGTTTATCATTCTCAAGCAAAAGGGTCTATATATCCCTTGTAATCCGATGAAAATGAAGTAAGAAAGTTAGTAATATACCTTCCTTTTAATTCAACCTTTACGTGTATTCAAAACATTTGGTTACATATATAAACAAACAGTACAATAGTAATCACTACCCTTAGTACTAATACTCAAATTAACCTAAGCTATACATATATACAGTGTATTCATTTATAAAGTAAAGTTACTCTAATGCACCACTTATCACCAATCTTAGTGCTTATTAGCTCATACCATCGTAAAGTAGTTAGTACTCTGGCATAATTTAAAACCTTATCAACACGAAAAGGCTCGACGTAGTGTTTAAAGTTTAATCAACTTAAAGAAAAGGGTGGCGTGTTTTAATCGTTTTAAATTCCGTTGCGACATTTAAGGGACATGTTTGATATTATCTGTTTTATTTTTTTAAAATGTCGTCAAATTTAATCAATCTTGATTTTATAGTACTTGAAATTAGTGGTGAAAACTATCTCTCATGGGCGCTCGATGCAGAGTTGCATCTAAAATGTCTGGTCATATGATTAATGGCGGATATAGTGCGTCAAACGAACACGCCAATGTTGTAACTTACTTACGTCGGCATCTCTCCGCGACCCTAAGGGATGAGTTTATGAATTGTAAGGACCCTAAAAAATTATGGAATAATCTCAGGAGAGATATGACCATTATAAGGTGGTCACCCTGCCAAAAATTCGTAATCAATAGATTCATCTGAGATTTCAGGATTTTAAGTCCGTAGGGGCTTATAGTTATGAATTGTACAAAATCACGGCTAAATTTGAATTGTGCGGTGAACCGTTATCAGAAGAATCCAAGCTAGAGAAGACGCTCAGTATATTTCACTTTTCGCATATTGTACTGCAGCAAATGTATCGAGAACACCGTTTTACATGGTATTCTGATATGTTATGTTGTCTTCTTTTAGCTGAGCAGAATAATGAATTGTTGGTTAGAAACCAGAGTCCCGTCCTTGTGGTTCTGCTCTGGTGCCAGAAGTAAATAGGGCATAGTATTCGGGATATGGACACGGTCATGAAAACAGGGTTATCGTGGAAAGAAGCGTAAACGCGGAGGCAAAATATATAACAATGCCAGAAACCATCTTTATAACAAAAATACAGAAGCGAAGCGGGAAAAAGGGGAATCGTCTTTTAATCCTCGTAAGAAGATTGGAAACCCCCCGAAGAAAAATGACGAGGGTTGCTTTCATTGTGGTAGTACCGACCATTAGTATAAAGGTTGTCGCGCTGCTGCGCATCTCTGTGAGAGATCTCAGAAGGGAAAAGAAGATGACATCGAGATGAATTTGGCAGAACGCCATATTTCCACAGACTCTCCAAAATTAGAGGTTTCCAATTACTTAAACCTCTAATTACTTACATGACTTTGAGGGCCTTGAATACTAGAACGAGTTTGATCAGTTTGCTGATGGTTTGTTTAATGTAAGTTAAAGTTGTGACATCCTACTTTATATATATATGTGTGTGTGTGCGCGTTATTATCTTGTACTTACCCCTTTTTTGGTGTATTTGCTTGTATTTACCCTATTTTTGGTTTGCATATGTATAATTTGTAAGGATATGTGTAATATACATGTTTTGCCAAATTTACTTTGTGCAACCATCTTATACCTTCTTTATGTATATGAAAGGGTATGGACTCTGAAAGCAATCCTGATGGTGAATTTTTTCTTGTTGATAGTGGAACGACAAATTCAATATTTCGAAGTACTAAGTACTTTGTCACCTTGAAAAGGTTCAAGGCTAATATTATTACTATCAGTGGTTTAGATAACCTTGTAGAAGGTGCTGGTAAAGCTTGTGTCTCATTACCAGGTGGTACCATGTTCACTATCAGCGATGCATTATATTCCTCCGGATCCGACAAGAATCTGTTGAGTTTCAGAGATATACGCCGTAAAGGATACCACATTAAAATGGTTGATGAGAATAATAAGGAGTACTTGTATATTACATCGCCTAACGAAAGGCATATTGCTGAGAGGCTTGAAGCTCTTACTTCTGGGTTGTACCATACAAAGATTCGAAAAGTGGAATCTTATTCAATCATAGTTCGAAAGTTTTATGACCCAAATACGTTTGTGTTGTGGCACAATCGACATGGGTACCCAGGTTCTACTATGATGGTAGAATTATTCAGAATTATCTGGGACACCCTTTACAGAAACTTCTTTTTAACAAAGAACTTGGTTGTACTACTTGTTCTTTGGGGAAAATGAGTACGAAACCCTCTTTGAAGAAAGCAGTTCTGGAATCACCTGCTTTGTTACAAAGAATACAAGGCGATATATGTGATCCTATACACCCCTATTGCGGATCCTTTCAATACTTTATGGTTCTAATCAATGCCTCTGCTAGATAGTCACATGATGTGTGTCGTGGATGCAATCAAATAAGTGATCTTATTTCTACTCAGTTAAAGAATAATTTAATGGAAGTCAAATTCGTTCCCACGAGGAGCAATGTGCTTTAATTGTCAAACGTCACAAAAAGGGGGGTTTGTTTTAGGTTTTAAATAAAGTAAATAAGAAAACAATTAAAAGATTAGGTTGTAAGCAATGGAGAAATATATGATCGAGGAATCCTTCTTCGTTACTAAACAATTGTTGAATTAGTATACTCATATATTATTCATTCACCACAGATTATCACCAACCGTAGAATAGAAGATAGCTATCCTTAAAACTCCTTTTATCACCGGATAACAGGTACGCTTAGTCAAAGGATTCTATTCGGCTGAGCCACCTTGAGGTTCGCTTATAAGATGTAACTCAATCGACTGCTTTAAGATTTTTGAATTTAGGTTTGATCCTATTAGTTAGAGTCGGTATGCTTGGTCCACTTTCTAGTGTTGTTCTTACACGTGATTGCTAAACAGAATCCCTCTACAAAGTCTCACGTTCTCTACTTAGGTAAGATGTTATGATACAATTACGGATACCCAACTCTTACTAGCTTTAGATTAATTAGAAAATCAATTTAGTTGGCCACCAAAACAATCTATCAGTCAAGCATAAACATTCATATTAGTAAAAACAAACGATAATCATGTGAAGAACTTCAAAATAGATTCATATATAATAACTCAAATCATGTCTAGAACTTAGAATTCATCCTCAATCAATTAGGTTTTTTTAGCTACTCATGGATGTAGAAGCATCCATGTTATACATAAGAGTAAAGAATTCGTTACGATGGTGAAACCGCTCCAAACCCTAGCTTTTGCTCCTTGTGTTGTTGATCTCTTCCAAGACTTGCAAAGTTGTATAAAAGGTGTCTTCTTAGGGTTATGGAAGTCTCCTTATATAGTCTTCATCATATCTAGGTGTTAGAGTCCTAATGGGACCATGATACTTGATTTAGAAGTCAAAAATATGCCTTAGAAGTGGCTCCCGTCGTGCTATAATCAATAGACTCATTCTCCACCTTTATACCGATTATTTTTGCAAAGTATACATTGTTTTTATATTCCTAAACCGTCCATAATTGGTAGTTTCGACCCCTGCATTATCTGCCGATTATTTTTGCAAAGTATACAGAGAATTCATGTCCAAAACGGTCCATAATCGGTAGGCACGGGCTCCTATTATCTAACGATTATTTTGTTGTGTGTTTCACTTATTTCTTTCCGGCTTTTTTTCTCATAACTTCCTCATACGAACTAGGAATGACCTCATTCTTTTTGCGTTGGCTTCGTATTTCAATTATTTTCAAGATGGTGATAAGAAACTTTAGATTTGAACGAGTTGAACTTGGTCTTTGGCCCTTCTTTTCAAGTAAAGCTCAACTTCCTTTTTCATTTCATGTCGCAATGAATCCTTTTCTTCTTGTTTGGTCTCGGGACACTTGAATACTTGTAATACTTCACTTTTTATCTCTTTTGTAGCTATTTTCACTTTTATAAGGATGATTTACCTAATAGAAACAAATAAAACAAAACAAGAGTAATAACAAGTAATATGCAAGAATTATAACAAATATTAGAATGGATTTGACACTAAAATCATGTAAATTATTCACTTATCAAATTCCCCCACACTTATCTTTTGCTAGTCCTCGAGCAAACTACTATCTCAACTAACCTAAACTAAGCTAAAATCAACAACTCTATTTCGTCGAAGTCACGGTTACACTTAGCATGTGTAACAAGCCTTTAAACTCCTAGGTGTCCCTAGTGGACGAGTTATAGTCTCGTGAGGGTTCACAATAGGTATACCCACAAAACCTAATTTCCAACTTCTAAACATTCCAGAGCACCTGCATCCAAAGAGCTAGAAGATATAAATTTTCTGCACACTAAAAATAAGAAGTTAAAAGTATCAAAGAACATTATTCTCATGCTTAACTCTTGAGTTAGGAGAAAACCACCATATGAAAGAATCCATCCCCAGGAGCGATCGGATGACTTCTGCCTCATCAATAGGATTTTATGGAATTGACACTCAAAAGACGCGCTTTGTGTATCTCATTTGTGAAGGAAGGAGTGAAGATAGGAAATCCTGTACACGTTGAATAGTGAGAAGGAAAGGTAACCTTCTGAATTATATGAAGATGTTATCCCATAGAACGTGGGACGATAAAGAACCTTTTTTTTATTTTTTCTGATGATATGTATGAAAGGAAATCAACTACTATGTAAGGATGGGAACGCTTATTTACCTTCTCACCCGATTTACAATCGGCACCACTCTCACAACATCCAACAGAAACGTCTTCAGTCTTCGGTCTTCAACTGTTGATGATGAACTCTTGAACTTCGTAGAACCTTGACAATTGTAACTCTTTTCCTTAATTTCTTGTTGTTTGAAACTTCTTTATAGATTTCCTTTTCCCCACGGCCTTATTGAACGAAATTAAAAGAAATATATACTAAAGCAATGATAAATATTTTTTTTTCTTATTTTTTTCTTCTTTTTCTTCAAAATACAAACTGAAAAATAAAATAAAATGAACAATGAAACTACTATGGCCATGGGATAAGGACTTTATCACTTGATTATGCACAACTTGTATTGTCTCGATATCATGAACTTCACTAACTCTCATATTTTGATTTCTTTCACTCTTGTACATAAGTCTTCAATATGTATATATATATATATATATATATATATATATATATATATATATACATATATATATAATTCTGCTCATTGTATTGTTGCTTTACATGAATATGAAATTTGCTCTTTCTTGTACTGTTGCTTATAAACCTTGAAGGCCTTCAACTTTCCTTCAAATTTTTTTGATGCTCCGCTTGTTGATGATAATGGTGTTTTTATGGACATGTTGTTGTAGAGAATGATGCCAACTGCAAACAAGACTACAAGATAGAGTTAGCAATTCTGATGACACCCTTATGATTGACAGAAATAGCAGTCAAGACATCAAAAAGTAGTCCTGAAACTGGTGCGAAGTTGGGTAGCTCATCATTCTAACCGGAGTTTGCGCAGATGAAACACTCTAAACAGAAAATTGAAGGTATGGTGCCTCACTTATGGGTATTCAATGATCAACTTTTCAAAAACTGTATACTCTATTGTGGTTTAAGTCCTTTTTTTTCAGCTCTAGCCTCTCAACAACTAAGCAACCCGAATATAGTTCTCTTATACTTCTAAGTTCAGTTGTTTCGGTGAGAAATCCGTATGTAATCTTAGCTAAAAATATACAAAGTGTCTCCAAAACATCTAAAAGTTGGAGGTTTTCAGGCAAATATATAATTCTACCTACAAAAGTGAATACTAAAAATCTATATGCTTAAGCACTCCCCCACACTTAAACTTTACATTGTCCTCAATGTAAATTGATTCTTCCAATGTAAAATCAAGATGGGAAATTCCTAATATGATATGCAAAACTAATAAAAATCAAAAGATAAAGATAGAAATACAAAAGCAATGGGTTGCCTCCAGTTCAACGCTTGGTTTAAAGTCGTCATCCCGACTCTGTACTCGCCCTATTACTCCTCCAGGGGGAGTAAATCTTCAAGTCTAATCACGTCTATATTTTATGTAGGGAAATTTTCGTAATAAGGCTTCAATCTATGGCCGTTTACTTTGGAAATTATTCTTGTTTTCGCACTCGTAATCTCAACTGCACCATGAGAAAAAACATTAGTAACAACAAATGGTCCAACCCTTCTGGACCTTAGCTTACCAGGAAATAAACAAAGACAAGTATTAAATAAAAGGACTGTTTGTCCCACAATAAAATTCTTTCGAGAAATCATCTTGTCGTGAAAGAGCTTAGTCTTCTCTTTGTATATACGAGAACTTTCATAAGCATCGTTACGTATTTCCTTTAGCTCACTAAGTTGTAACTTCCTATGATTCCCCGTATTATCATAATCCATGTTGCATATCTTTATCGCCCAAAAAGCCTTGTGCTCAAGTTCAATTGGGAGATGACAAGCTTTTCCATAAACCAACCGATATGGAGACATACCAATCGGTGTTTTATACGTCGTTCTATACGCCCATAATGCATCTTTAAGCCTAAAGCTCCAATCTTTTGGTGTAATGTTAATGGTTTTATCCAAGATGGACTTGATCTCACAATTTGAAATTTCAACTTGCCCACTAGTTTGTGAGTGATACGGCGTACCGACCTTGTGAGTTATGTTGTACTTCTTGAGGAGAGCATGAAAGGATTTCCGAAAGTGTGAGCCTCCATCATTGATAACCACACGTGGTGTACCATGTCTAATGAAAATATATTCCTTCACAAACTCACAAACAACTTGAAAATCATTAGTAGGGGTGGCTTTAGCTTCCACCCAGTTCGAAACATAATCCACAACAAGAAGTATATAAAATTTTCCATTTGAATTGATAAAAGGGCCCATAAAATCAATTCCCCACACATCAAAAATTTCTACGGAAAGAATTGGTGTGAGTGGCATTTGATTTCGAGCACCTAGATTGCCCGTTCGTTGACATCTATCACAAGATTTACAAAAAAATATATGCATCCTAAAATAAAGTGGGCTAATAAAATCCACTCTCAAGGATTTTGAGAGAGGTAAGTTTGGAACCAAAGTGACCACCACATGCATAAGAATGACAAAAAGATAGGATGGATTGAAATTCGAAGTTAGGTACGCACCTGCGGATAATTTGATCAGAACCGTATTTCCACAAGTAGGGCTTATCCCACACATACTACTTGGATATCTTCTTAAGATTAAGCTTTTAAAAATTAGACATTATACTAGTTACTTTCCTTGTGACCAAGTAGTTCACTATATCAACGTTCCAAGGTGTTGAAACATCAATTGAGAAAAGTTGTTCATCCAGAAAATGATTTTGTAAGGGAAGTTCTTCTTTAGAAACAACATGTCTACTAAGATGATATGCAACTGTATTCTCAACACCTTTCTTATCTCTAATTTCAATATCAAATTCTTGCAACAACAAAATCCACCGTATTAGCCTTGGCTTAACTTCTTTCTTCTTGAGTAGGTACCTAAGTGATGTGTGATCGAAATATACAACCACTTTTGTTCCCACCAAATATGATCTAAGCTTTTCTAGTGCAAAAACTATAGCCAACAACTCTTTATCCGTGGTAGAATAGTTGATTTGTGCATCGTTTAGGGCCCTATAGGCATAGTAAATCACGTGGTATGAGTTTTCCACCATTTGACCCAAAACAACTCCAACTGCATAGTCACTCACATCACACATCAACTCAAACGGTAAACTTCAATCTGGTGACTTGATAATTGGTGCAGTTGTCAACAATTCTTTCAATATGTCAAAAAGCGTCCTTGTACTCCTGGTCGAAGTTGAAAGTAGCCTCCTTTTGCAATACTTTGCACATTGGCATTGAGATTTTGGAGAGGTCTTTGATAAACCGTATGTAAAAACCTACATGTCCAAGAAACGAGCGAATCTCCCTCACCGAAGTGGGTATTGTAAGTTTCTTATTAAGTATATCTTTGCTTTGTCTACTTCAATCCCTCGAGAGGACACAATGTGACCGAGCATTATACCATGGTGTACCAAAAAGTGACATTTCTCCCAATTTAGAACAAGTTTAGTGTCTAAGCATCTTTTTAGAACAAGTTCAAGATTTCTAAGAAAATATCAAATGAATCACCATAAACACTAAAATCATCCATAAATACCTCAATGATGCGTTCCACGTAATCAGAAAATATACTAACCATACATCTCTGAAAAATGTCAGGCGCATTGCAAAGACCAAACGACATCCATCTATATGCGAACGTACCAAAAGGACAAGTAAAAGTAGTCTTTTCTTGATCCTCCGGTGCAATAACAATTAGATTGTATCCCGAATAACCGTCCAAAAAACAATAATATGAATGTCCCGACAACCTCTCTAACATCTGATCAATGAAAGGTAAATGAAAGTGATCCTTTCGGGTAACAAAATTAAGCTCTATGTAGTCTATGCATACTCTTCATCATGTTTGAACTCTTGTAGGAACAAGTTCATCATCTTGATTTCTGAAAACAGTGACACCATATTTCTTTGGTACCACTTGTACCGGACTAACCCATTTGCTGTCAGAAATTGGGTAAATCACCCTCACACTTAGCAATTTGAGGATTTCTTTCTTTATGACCTCCATCATTGGGGGGTTAAGCCTACGTTGATCATCATGTACTGGCTTTGCATCGTCTTCCATTAGGATTCTATACATGCACATTGATGGACTAATACCTTTGATGTCAGCAATTGTCCAACCAATGGCCGTTTTGTGCTCTTTCAAAACCCTAAGTAGACGTTCTTCTTGTATGGTAGTGAGGTTCTTTACAACGATCACCAGAAGCTCTTCTTTATCAGCCAAGTAAGCATACTTTAAGTGATCGGGAAGAGTCTTCAATTCTACTTTAGGTACCTGCATAATAGAAGGTAAAGGAACCTCATTAGTTACGGGTAAATAAATATAAAAAATATTACTCGTTTTAGCTTCTTGTAATGCCGTTAAGGCACCACACATCTCCACTATCTCTTTGGCTAAGTCAACTTCCAAGTTTGGATGCCCGTGAACGTACAATTCAATGCTATTACGCAACATGATTCCAATTTTATCTTTATTGTTTAAATCAAAAATTTGTTTTTCTAGCGAACCAATAACATCGATAGAGAAATCGGAGTGAAAATCACTAGGATAACGTATGATTTCAAATATGTTGAAGAAAATAATCTCCTTATCAAATTCCATAGTGAGTGTACCACTATCGAAATCAATTTTTGTCTTTGCAGTTTTCATAAACGGTCTCCCAAGTAATAACGAAGTTGATGAACTATTTTCTCCATTCTGCATATCCACAATATATAAATCAACCGAAAAGATTAACTCAATCACTTGAACTAACACGTCCTCCACGAGTCCATTAGGATATATATTGGACTTGTTTGCTAATTGAATAGTAATCCCTGTCTCTTTTAAAGGTCAAATATTCAAAGAATCATAAATATCGGCTGACATAACACTTACGGATTCTCCCAAATCAAGTAAAGCACGCTCAAACCTCTTAGTACCAATAGTAATTGGCTCTGTAAAGCCTTCAGGATCCGTATACTTTGAAGGCATCTTCTTTAGAAACATAGTCGTGACACTCTTACCCACCTTAGTGACTTCATTAGGAATCAACCTATCCTTCTTTGTATGCAAATCCTTCAAAAACTTAGCATATCTAGGCATAGTTTTGATGACTTCAATAAATGGGATATTAATTTGTACCTCTTAAAGATATCCATGATTTTCTTTCTTGAGATTCTTTCTTGAACTTGGAAAAAACGACTAGGAAAAAGAGGTGGTATGGTAAAGGTAGGAACCGCGTCCTTAGGTTGGATGGTTTCTTCCTCTACTTCCTTTTCTTAGTCACCACTAACCTTCTCTTGTTGTTGTGGTTCTTCAACTTGCCCTCCACTTCTTAAGGTCACTGCATTAACATACTCTCTTGGGTTCACAAAAGGTTGTGATGGAAGTTTCCCTGAAGTTTGTGATTTCATCTGATTCAAGTCTATAGCTAACTGTCCCATCTGAATCCGCAAATCCGTAATGGTTGTTTCATGTTCCTGGTGGTTCTGCAATATTTTTTCCTTGAGACTCTATGGTACAGAAGTGACACCCTGCATGCTTTGCATTAAGATGTTGAACTTATCATCAATAAAAGACCCCTGCTCTTTAGGTTGTTGTGGTTGCTTGAACTGTTGTTGAAAAGCATTCTGTCTCTCATAAGATGGCATAGGAGCTATGGATTTCTTGTTTGCATAGCTAAAATTTGGATGATCTCTCCAACCAGGATTGTAAGTGTTTGAGTAGGGATCATACCTTGGCCTATTATTAGGGAAAAAATATTTACCTCGGCATCCTCTTCATATGAAGGGACAACTGCAGAAGTTATACGTTGTACCATCTTTTCCCCACTACCCATCTGTTGCTCTATATGTGAGAAATCTCTCATCTTGTTGACTTTTCTGATACTTGAGTCATTTCTTGTGTAAAATTACTGAGCATTCGATGCTATACTCTCAATCAAACTAGTTGCCTGCGAGATTGTCTTTTCAGTAAGTGAACCACCCGCGACTGCATCAATCAAATTCCTCTATTTCAAAAGTAATCCTTCATAAAAGTATTGAATGATGAGTGTTGAGAATATGTTGCGGTGAGGGAAGCTCGCCAATAACCTTTTGTACCTCTCCCAGTATTTATAAAGAGACTCCCCAGTAATCTGTAAAATGCTACTATCTCTTTACGAGCAGCGGCCGCCTTAGAAGTACGAAAGTACTTCTCTAGAAATAACTTCTTCATCTCAATCCATGTTGTAACACTCCCTGGATAAAGGTAATACAACCACTCTTCTGCTTGATCTATTAAAGAAAATAGGAAGGCTTGCAACATAGCCTTATCACTGTCGTCGGTACCTTGCCTAAAAATTGTCATCTTGTACTGAAATACTTGAAGATGACGGTTCAGATCTTTGGCTGGAAGTCCCTTGAGCTTCGGAAAATGGTGAATAAGGTTCGACTTCAGCTTCACTGTGTCAGTTAGAGTAATACACAACGGTTGCAAATCTAAGCATGGAGATGTCAACTCTCGTAGCTTCTTCTCCGGAGGTTGAGGACCACCCATCTCTTCTATGTGATCTTCCTCTTTGTCAGAATCTGAAAATTCACTTGTTGAAGAACTAGGACGAAGCAGAGTGTTCACTTCTCAAACAAAGTCTTTTAGTAAAGTCCCTGATCGAAGACGTATACCAATAGAACTTGGTTTTCCCTCTTTAAGCATTCACCAAAGAGAATGTTCCTGAAACCAAAAATATCTAGAAAACAAAGTTAAAATCTAAAAATAAACTTAAAAACAAAAATAAAATAAAATAAATAACAGCTAAAACGAACTGGTCCCCGGCAGCGGTGCCAAAATTTTATGCGCGTCATGGGTGCAATCAAATTATTGATCTTATTTCCACTCAATTAAAGAATAATATAATTGAATTCAAGTTCGTTCCCACGAGGAGCAAGGTGTTTTAATTGTCAAACGTAACAAATAAAAAAGGGGGGGGGGGGGTTGTTTTAGGTTTTAAACAAAGTAAATAAAAAAGCAATTAAAAGATTAGGTTGTAAGCAGTGGAGAGAGATATGATCGAGGAATCCTTCTTCGTTACTAAAAAATTGTTGAATTAGTATACTCATATATTATTTATTCATCACAGATTATCACCAACCGTAGAATAACAGGTATGCTTAGCTATCCCTAAAACTCCGTTTATCACCGGATAACAGGTACGCTTAGTCAAAGGATTCTATTCGGCTGAGACACCTTGAGGTTCGCTTACAAGATGTAACTCAATCGAATGCTTTAAGATTTGTGAATTTAGGTTTGATCCTAGTAGTTAGAGTCGGTATGCTCGGTCCACTTTCTAGTGTTGTTCTTACACGTGATTGCTAAACAGAATCCCTCTACAAAGTCTCACGTTCTCTACTTAGGTAAGATGTTATGATACAATTACGGATACCCAACTCTTACTAGCTTGAGATAAAGTAACAAATCAATTTAGTTGGCCACCAAAACAATCTATCAGTCAAGCATAAACATTCATATTAGTAAAAACAAACGATAATCATGTGAAGAACTTCAAAATAGATTCATATATAATAACTCAAATCATGTCTAGAACTTAGAATTCATCCTCAATCAATTAGTTTTTTTTAGCTACTCATGGATATAGAAGCATCCATGTTATACATAAGAGTAAATAATCCGTTACGATGGTGTAACCGCTCCAAACCCTAGCTTTTGCTCCTTGTGTTGTTGATCTCCTCCAAGACTTGCAAAGTTGTGTAAAAGGTGTCTTCTTAGGGTTATGGAAGTCTCCTTATATAGTCTTCATCATATCTAGGTGTTAGAGTCCTAATGGGACCATGATACTTGATTTAGAAGTCAAAAATGTGCCTTAGAAGTGGCTCCCGTCGTGCTATAATCAATAGACTCATTCTCCACCTTTATACCGATTATTTTTGCAAAGTATACATTGTTTTTATATTCCCAAACCGTCCATAATCGGTAGTTTCGACCCCTGCATTATCTGCCGATTATTTTTGCAAAGTATACAGAGAACTCATGTCCAAAACGGTCCATAATCGGTAGGCACGGGCTCCTATTATCTAACGATTATTTTGTTGTGTGTTTCACTTATTTCTTTCCGGCTGTTTTGCTCATAACTTCCTCATACGAACTCGGAATGACCTCATTCTTTTTATGTTGGATTGTCTTTCAATTCTCTTCAATATGGTGATAAGAAAATTTAGATTTGAACGAGTTGAAATTGGTCTTTGGCCCTTCTTTTCAAGTAAAGCTCAACTTCCTTTTCCATTTCATGTCGCAATGAATCCTTTTCTTCTTGTTTGGTCTTGGGATACTTGAGTACTTGTAGTAATTCACTTATTAGTTCTTTTGTAGCCATTTTCACTTTTATAGGGATGATTTACCTAATAGAAACAAATAAAACAAAACAAGAGTAATAACAAGTAATATGCAAGAATTATAGCAAATATTAGAATGGATTTGACACTAAAATCATGTAAATTATGCACTTATCATCATATGTTTGTTTACTTTCGACACGTAATTTAGAATTTGCTTGGATGCTTGCCTAAATTATTAGATTATGTGCTTATTTTCCTGATTATTTTATCAAGTCTATTCGGCTTGATGGTGCAACAAAGTTTTCTTCAAAGGCATTTGACGCATATTGTATGTCGTTAGGAATTGATGTTGAGCATCATGTTGCTCATCTGCATACACAGAATGGCTTATCAGAATCATTCATTAAGCATTTGCAGCTCATTACTTAACCTATGCTTATGAAAACTCAGCTCCCTGTTACTGCTTGGGGATATGCTATTTTGTATGCTGTTGCACTGATATGTTACCGACCCTGTGCAAATAATCAATATTCCCCTTTACAACACGTGTTAGGTCATCAACCAAACATATCTCATTTACCTGTTTTTAGTTGTGCTGTTTATGTTCCTATTGCACCACCACAACGCACCAAGTTTGGACCACAACGCCGAGTTGAGATATATGTTGGATTTGACTCACCATCTATAATTCGATATCTTGAACCATTAACATGGGATATTTTTACGGCAAGATTTGCAGATTGCCATTTTGATGAGACAGCCTTCCCGCCCTTAGGAGGAGGAAAGTCACTGCCTGAACAACAGTGTGAGTTATCCTGGTATACGCCAGAGTTATCTCATCTTGATGTGCGCACTAGTCAGTGTCAAACTGAAGTGCAAAAGATTTTACATCTTTAAAATATTGCAAATCAAATATCAGATGCATTTATAGATACAACAAAAATAATGAAAGTAGATGTGCCATCTAAAAATGCTCCATCACGTATTGATGTTCCTATGGAAAAAAACATGGATGTAGTAGCAAATGAGTCATCTAAGTCACGGCGTAAACGTGGATGACCAGTCGATTCACAGGATTCTGCTCCTCGAAAGAGGAAAAACCAAACTCAATCATTGTCTAATGGTGCTCTTGGGGAGATCATTAAAGAAGGATCCAAACTCTCGGAAAATAGATCTCGTGACGAGGAGAATGTCTCTGCAGAGACAATGGAACCTCAAAATGAGGAAGCCTTTATTAATTATGCATGCAATAGAGAAGTTTGGGATCGAAACACAATGATTTTTGACGATATATTTTTATTTACAGTAGCTACTGACATTTCCTTGGATGGAGATGGTATTAAACCACAGTCTAAAAAAGAATGTCATCAAAGGGATGATTGGCCGAAATGGAAAAAGGAAATCCAAGAAGAATTAATTTCTCTCGCTAAGCGCAACGTTTTTGGTACTGCAGTACGAATACCAGATAATGTAAGCCCATTTGGATGCAAATGGGTGTTTGTGTACAAGCGAAATGAGAAAAATAAAGTCATTCACTATAAAGCGAGACTAGTAGCACAAGGTTTTTTGCAGAAACCGGGGATTGATTATGGGGAAACATATTCTACTGTAATGGATACAATTACTTTTCAATATTTGATTATTCTTGTAGTCCATGAAGGACTCGGCATGCATCTAATGGATGTGGTTAATGCGTATCTGTATGGAAAACTAGATATAGATATCTATATGAAAATCCCTGAAGGTTTTCAGTTATCAGCAGATAAACCATGTCATATGTATTAACTAAAACTAAAAATCGAGCCTTGTACAGTTTGAAATAATCTGGACAAATGCGGTTGTTAGTACCTAAAAATTGCTCATAGGAAAAACAATGTACTGTAGAAGTACTTTTTTTAGATTCGGAAATCAAAATCGTACAGGGCAAGCCTAAACCACGATAGTAGTCGTTCCGCCCTGCTTCGTCCACAAGGGGAGAAAATGGGTTGATATTAGGGGAGGGAAGCAAAAAAAGTTGAAGGATATATGTGTGATGAATTGTGTGTAAAATTGTAGAACTATTGAGAAAAATCACAGAGCTTATGCGGATTGTAAGCTTGTTATGTTTCTTAAATGGGCTAAAGAGCTTATTTATAATAGTTGAGAGTCCACACGATTCCTTGTAAAGTAGTGGAGTTGGTGAAGATGGAGAAGTGGAAGTCGTGGGGATAATGATATAACCTCCCTAGAATCTTTGGGAAACCATTACTCCATTACTCTATTAACTGCTCTATCTTTATCACAACTTTGTAACTTCAAGATCATGAGGTGTTGCCACGCCACATGTTGCTCCGCCAGACCAAAACCCCATGACTAATCCCCCCATATAATTTTTTTGATTTCCTGTAGAAGTTAGTGGAGTCATGAACTCAAAAATCGTGAGCAAAAGATAATGCTGATGCGTCGGAAAACCTAATTTGTTTTACCGTAAGCACACAGTGTCGAAAGATGTAGACAATAACAAATACGATTGGTCCCCACGAGGAGTGTGTATCACTTATACTAATTAATTTAAGTAAATTTCGAGTCTAAAGATATTTTTACGATTTTTGTAAAGAATTAAACTAATGAATTAATTGAAACCATTTAACGAAGATTGAAATCAATAATAGAAAAGCGTTAAGGTTTCAGGAATCCGTTGTTCATTAGGGTTTACTTGCGTTCATCACAAAGGGTATCGATTTTACTCGTGCAAAATAGCAAATCTAGCTACTAATACACGGAAGATATTTCGTTTAAGAATCGAAGAAAAGAATTTTCAAAAAGAATTGTTTGTTCTCAACCTAAGGTAGAATTTCGAAGTACTAGGTATACGTGGCATAAATAGTCAAAGAATATTCATAAAACGATTATCTCGAAAGGGTCAAATAGTTCTTCCACTAATCAAATGATGAATTACGCATGACATAGAACATGAAAAATCGTTGAGAAAATAAAACATTGAAAGAGAGACAAAACATTAACATTAAGCATTTATAGTTGAAAACCCTAGTTTTGAAACACAAATAAATCTATCTCTACAAATTCATCCTTTCACCCTAACAAAGAGATTTAGCTAGACATAGCTTTCTTAAAATCCATGAAAATTGATTAAGAAAATAATAATTATAATTGAAATAAAAAACTAAACCCTTTTTCTCCTGTTAGTTCTCGGCGTCAGAAAATATGTGAAGTCCCCAACTTCTTTCTCTGCTTCATTCATTCTCTGCCTTTTTTCTTTCTGTGTATTTTCTATCTCCTAAGGCGTAGTTCACAACCTTGTTTATAGAAGTCTAGGCACCGCCTCTTCTCAAGAGTTCTAACTGATTTAGGAATCTCGATAGGCATCAGCACCCATCAACTAGCTGACAATCCATAGTAAAACACGGATTATAGCTGCCTTTCCCTTAAACAAAAACTCGCACACGCTTTAATCAAGTACCCAACCTATCTCCGCGTAAAACCATGTTTTTGTATCAAACTCAAACTCTGCCTCCTTGTTCTTCTTAAACTCATTAACCAACACGTCTCTTTTCTTTCTTTTCGGCCATAACTTCCATTAACTTCCATTCACGTCAACGGCCTCACCATCATAATCAGTCACAACGTCAATTGTTCTTTAACTACCATTCGAACATCATTGAACTTGACAGAGGACATCCACTTTAATCACCATTACAAACTAAAAAAAATCCTCCTTATTTTCTTCTCATATCTCGTTTGAACTAGGTTTCAACTTATTGAGTCTTCTCTAACTCGAACCCATAATCAACCATTAACAGCTCCAACCTCAACCGAATCATAACCATTAGGTTCAAACATAAGTTTTTGTTAATCATTGACAGAACCCAATCAGTGACATCAACTTTCTCTAGCCACCAAGCATCCATCACTGCCAATCTCGGCTTTTAATGGCATCTACTCGATCAATCACCATCCAACAGTCTCGAGCTCCATCATCTTCTATCACAACGTCATCATTAAACCCTCACTGCCATGATACCACCAACATTTCCTCCATCTCGATCACTGCCACTAATGGACGGTCTCATATTGCTCCCTTCTCATACAGATAAAAACACCTAAGTATCTCCTCCCTTATGTGCTCGATCTCTCCATTTTCATCAACACAACAACCAACATCATGATCAATCACAACATCACAATAACTTCGAATAATCACAACAAAGTCCACCTTAAACAACACTCATAGTATAAATATTTTAACTCTCTTTAATCATGACCACATCAAACTTATGTGATCTTTAATTCCATATATACGACAATTGCAGTAAGAGGAAGATAAGAATACTGGCGTGTTTGTGAAGAAGAAGGAGATAAGTGCCCCAAGTAAAACTGCTGGCGCCTTTATGGTTATTTAAATTATTGGCATCCCCTAGTAGAAGTAGCGGTGCCTATATAAACATTTGAACTTCAGCGGCCCCTTAGCGTACAACGTGTCAATATTAGTCGACCTCGAAATGACCATTTTGCCCTTAGTTCTCGTTTTGCTCATAACTTTCTCATACGAAGTCGGAATGACTTCAATCTTTCGTTGTTGGATTCGTCTCTTCGTTCTCTACCTAACGATGAAAAGAAATTCTGGATTTGAATGATATACAATGTTATTTGATAATTCTTCCCTTGTAATGTTCCATTTCACTTCTTTCGGAGATGCAACCTAACAAAAGACATAAAATACAAAAGTAATAATAATACACAGTAATTCACATAAAATCTAGCAAGTAAGTATAAGGAAATGATACTTAAAATATGTAAATTACGCATTTATCAAATGCTGGCACGAGCAAGCGTGAAGGGATATCCCTGGCACAATCGAGGAAAAATTGGGAAAGGGATAACTCAAGCGCTAGACGTGGCGCTAGCGCTGAAGGCTCCAGCGCTGGAGATAGCGCTAACGGTGCAGGAGCTGGATAGCGCTGGCCATGGCGCTAGCGCTAACGGTACAGGAACTAGTTAGCGTTGTTCGCGGCGCTAGCGCTGACATCTGCAGTGTTAGAGCTAGCGCTAGCACCGCTAAGACCTGTTTGGCGCATTCTTTGTTGGTCTTTTTTCCTTTTTTAGCCTTTTTTAGCCTTTTGGAATGCGTGTGTACTACTCATTGGTGTTGGGAGTGTGACTAGGGTTTGACAAGGCTAGCACATGCTAGTGCTATAATTATTGTTTATGTACCGCTAGCTTTGACTTTTATTAATGTCGTGGCCATATTTATGTCCTGTTTAGAGTTTCTCAATTGTATGAGATTTATTGTTAGCATTTTATGCTTAACTTTTATGCAGTGCATATGGAACATTTTCAAGAGATTCATCCATGGAAGTTTGCAACTTGAAATTATGCTTGATGCGACTCTGTAATTAGATGGTATGCATCTAATTAGCGTTTTTATCCAGGTATGGCATAGCCTCTATTCTGAATATCCCCAATTTTGTATAATCAACGTATTCTGATTAATACAAATAGTTTATATAGATGCACATGAAATACAAGAGTTTAGCTAGGTAATGTTTTGAAATTTTGGAAGTATATAAATATATAAAGAGCTATGTGGCTATTGTAGTTACGAGATGAATATGCATTCTCAATTCTCTTGCTGAATGTAAGATAGCAGTATATATTTATAACTCTAATGTTGGGTCAGAATTTTTTTTACATATTTATTTCATGCTTCTGCACAAGTAATATTACGATTTCTTCCCTTATCAAAACTCCACCATCAATATTAAGTTCCCTTCTTAGCGCAGAACAAGTAATGTTGCATGGTAAGCACTAGAAGGTGGTCTTCCAGACGAAACAATATGTGATTTTTATTGTTTAAAATCGCTAGAAGGGTAGCAGTTGGCTAAGCAAGTTTTGGTCTGTACTCTTGGATATTTGGAGCATTCTTCTTCTACCGTAGTAACAACAGGAAGGTATTTGGAATATTAGTTGGTTGTAGAGAGTGTTGAGGCAATAATGCCGTGAAAATTAAGACGATGCGTTTAGGAAGTGATTCGTCTGTCATCAACCACAAAGATGAGTGTTAGCCCTGAACACTAAGATGAATGTGGAGGCAATGATTCTGCCATCAGACACGAAATGAGTGTTAGCCGTGAACACTAAGATGAATGTACATGGAGACAACAATTTTGCCATTAGACACGAAGATGAATGTTAGCGGTGAACACTAAGATGAGTGTAGAGGCAGTGATTGTGTTATCAAACATGAAGATGAGTGTTATCCGTGAACACTAAAATTTGTGTGCATGGAGGCAGCGATTCTGCCATCAGACACGAAGATGAGTATTAGACGTGAACACTAAGATGGTTAGAACTTGAGCATTGATATTCAAGGAATTAAATCCATGGAAGTGTTGCAAATTGAAGCGAGTTCATTCGTGACATGAAGTGCTTAATTTTTATGCAGTGGTACAGAATATATTCAAGAGTTTCAGCCATGGAAGTTTGCAAATTGAGACGATGTTCGATGCGACTCTGCACTTAGATGGTATGTATCTAATTAATGATATTTATTCAGATATGGCATAACCTCTATTCTGAATGTCCGTAATTTTGTATTTAGATGGTATGCATCTAATTTAGAGATCTTTATTCAGATATGGCATAACCTCTATTCTGAATGTTCGAAATTTTGTATAATCAGTGTATTCTGATTAATACAAATAGTTTGCGTGGATGCACATGAAATAACGAGGGTTTAGCTGGGTAAAGCAATGAAATTTCTACGAGCGCATATATATGCAAAAGATATGTGGAACGAGTATAAGGAATTCTTTCAACTTATAACTGGTTCAGTGATATATATATAGTCAGGGATCACCTGGACATGAATAACAACCGTCATCAGTGATATTCTGAAAACATTATCGCTTTATACTAGTGGTCAATCCATCTAGGAGTCGTCCAATCGTTTTCGATTCTATATAGAAGTGGATACTGAGTGGCACAGTACAGAGCTGCGAGACTCTAATATTGTCGCTATATGTTTTGTTTGAAGAGGTTAGCCGAAAATCCCTGTAGCAAGGGTTTCGTTCTAAAATATAAAATATGAATTTCAAAAGTTTAGTTTAAGGGTGATTACTTAGCTCTATTTCCTTTAGGCATGTCCTCCACACATACTTGGGCTTTGGATATATTATACTCCTCCATGAGTAAGAAGCAGATGTTAACACTTAAAATTTGAGTATGCAGCATCAAGTGTCATGATGATAACAAATATATAGTAGACAGAGCATCAATGATGAAGACTAGTTATAGTTGGTGAAAACAAGGTCGGAGGCAGTGGAAGTCAATAAGGAGAGCTGACGATAGACTGAAACTGCATATGATGTGAATTCCCATGTTTTTGGCGTAGATTTAATCACATCGATTCCTAGATTGAAGCTGTAGGGAATGAACGGTTGGTGAAGCCGGTCAGGAGGACGTTACTCCTAAGACCAGTGTTGATGTTGGACCACATATGGTGTTGCTCCATAGAAAAACTATGGTAATCTAGGCATATGCGTAGTCTTTGATTCTCCATCCAATGAGCCCCTGAATCGTCTGAACACCATGAATTAAATGTGAAGTGTCTTCATCACAGAATTTATGATGTTGAAGTAGATAACAGAGTCTCACTATAAATATGATTGGTGAGGGAGGAAGTCACTCGGTCGTATGGGGCTGCAGTGTAGAGAACTTCATGATTTTTTTTCTTCAGTACTGTCATCAGGTTGCATTGACTTGGCTCTGGGGATTATATTAATCGAAATGGATTCGAATTGATCTTCCCAGCAAGATCAAGTCCTCAAGTGCATCTAACAGGTGTTTATTTGATAGAAAGATACACGTTGAAAGGATTCGTGAGATCCATGGATGAATGATGTTGTATCTGCTTTAGGAGTCTTACTTTAATGTATTCAGAGTTCGAAATCTCTCCAATTAGCATAAGGATGGATCATCTATCAAATACTCTGTATTAAGATTTCGTGAGTTATGACGATGGAGGCACCTTGTTAGAGTGTAACCATATTTATGGAGAAAACAAATTCCCGACAGCAGCTTGTAAGCCCATATCCCAAGTGTTGAGAGGAGAAGCATGAATTTGAAGTGTTCAGACATGTCGAGTGTTTATTGTGCTTGAGATGGTTATGACTGCCTAATTACAAGTGATAGTTGAGATCATGATCATGAGTACCGTATGTTTAGGGCTTGCTTGAAGCATGAGAGGAATTGACGGCGTTACCTTGAGAATTCCAAATTCAATGTGTCTTCCATAGTTGACCAGTGTGGTTGAAATCAGCAGTAGCAGCAACATAGGTGAAGTCCCCATGCTATGGACGCGATCAGGTTAGGAGAGGAAACTTACAAGCTGTGGAGGTACTGACGTACATATGATTTCGTCAGGATGATACGAGTGGGGGTCTTGTTTCTACCACTGTTGTTGATTAAATATTTTGGTCGAAGGAGGTGACTGCATTGAATCTCTGAAACTGAAGAAGCCTTTAGTCCCCAGGTGTATCTAATTTGGTCTGCTGCTCGACGATGGATGATTTGATAGTACCATCATGAGTCCATGCATCTAGGGTATGATCAGGCAATGGAAGCCATGATGGTTGATATCTCCTATTATTGTGTCGTCTTTGCTCCATAGCTAGAGGAAGAACTCAAGTTGGAGCCCTTCGTTGATGCTCGGGATGTTGAGTCACAACTGGCACGTTTTTGTGAGCATAGACTGAATGAAGTTATGTATTATCTTGACCCCTTGGCTCATAAGCTTGTTTTAAACTTCTGCATGTGATGATGGTATGATTATATGGGAGAAGTCCTCTGGAGACGTCGAGGGTGAAGAGGATGAGCTGAAAGGTATCCTTTTGACGGGTACTACCGGTGTCTTTCAAAGACTATGTTCCAAGAGGCGTCTCTTGAGCTATCTTCTGAATCCTTGATTGTTATGAGATGTGTTACGGTGAGTAGTCCCATGTCACACTTCGCTTTGATTTCTAAATTTTTTTTATTTTCTAGAGTAGGCTTGGGATGCGTCTCGGCCTCGTCAGTGGTTGCAGGCGCCTATCAGATCTGACAACATAGTTGGGAGAGGTAAAGATACCTTTGCGGCATGTCTTTTGAGAGTAAAGGGCCTTGTCAAGATGGTGACTCTCTGGTTGACCATTTTTTATAGGCTGGAGAGGTTCCTGACATCGAAGGGATTTTGTGCAAATCTTCAGTTCCCAAGTGCGGTTCTTGTGATCTTTCGGATGCAGTTTGTTGAAGTTGGTGCTCCAAATAGTATCGTTGCATAAGATGCCAATGAGATAAAAATTGCACCAATTGAGTATCCGGACGCTAGACTTGACTTTGATTTTGAGTTTGACAGGACCCGACTCTTGAAGGAAGCTGAGACAGCTAAGCTTGTTCTCGGATTGCTTTGTCGTCATATGTGAGCCATTCAGGAGAACTTAAAGGAGGTAGGTGCATCTTCGGCTTTGAAGTGATTACCAGGGCTAGATACAATGTTGAAAGACTATCGCGGGAGTTGAGGCTTGGAACTAAAGCCCTTGCAAAGGTGGAAAGAGCATATGTTGATGACATTGAATCAGTCTTCAAAGATATTTCCTAAGTAGTATGTTTTGATGGTTTTTATGTGTCTCTGAGATACCCAATTTTTCTGTGGTTTTATTTTGGGATTTTGAGTAGGTAGATTTTGAATGGTTTACAAAGGATTTTCTAGAGAGATAAATAATACTTTTTTAATAAAATAATTGAAATCCTAAGTACGAATATAAGGCACTGCAAACATTTTGGAGGAATTACAAATATTGCGTAAAAGAAGAGAAATATTGCCAGGGGTGGTAAAGTGCTTAATCCTTGACAACTTTGTCAAGGATGGTGAAGTGTTTAAGCCTTGACATCCTCAAGCCACTTTCCACGTACGACTACCCCTGTTGGCTTATTAGTATTGAAGAGTTTGTAATATCCACCTAATATAGTTTTAATGACCATATGTAGCTCTTTCTCTAGGAGAGGCAGTTGTATCTCTGATTTAGAAAAGGGTTGGGTTTCGTTATCTCAGGATGATGAAACATTTTAAGGATGATCGGGTTATTGGTTTTAATATTCTCAGTAGAGACGACCCTTATCCATTCGACAAACTTTTGAAAGGGATCAGCTTCCCATTCACATCGTCAAGGCACAGTGAGGTTGATACTCGTACCAAGTCCCCAAGGCTTGATGGGACGTGGGACAACTGGTTGTAAAGAGAGTTACTAAACAAGACCTACTTGTAGGCGAAATGCATGGGCGTACGATATCATCTCTCCTATATGCAATTGTTTAGCGCCCAGATATGTTGTTTGGTGATATTCTGGAGGTGAGCAATCTTTAGGGTCTGCTGGCTTGGTAGCGCCTATAGGTGGGTCCCTTGATGACGATTTCTCCAGAGATGCGTCCAGCCTTGCCTTGTTTCTGTGGATTCACGAACATCCCAGAACCATGTCGTAATCTGGATCTACAGGGTTGTTGCTGATGAATGGTAGCATACACTCCTGTACATAAAGTGCTAGTTGTAATGCTCTTTCTCGACCTTTACGAATGACGAAGTTTAGTCGCTGGATCCTTGGTTGCTTTCTTTGAATGAGGATCTCGTCATCGCATCGAATGTTAATTCTGGATGTGCTGACGTTGATAGCATCAGGAACGCTGGTTGGCACCATCTTTCTTTTCACGATGTGTAGAACTATAGTGATTTCATGAAGAATTTTGGCGATTTTTGTTGTCAGAAAAAAATTCAGATTCAGGTCTTCTTAACATAACGGCCGCAGAATCTTTTTCCTAAGTCGGAATGAGGTGGTTGACCTCTCATTATTTAGATAAGAGGAAGGGATAACTTATACACAAAGAATTTCTGGATTTGGAGTTCGTTTTCTAGGTGAAAAGAACCTGACACCGAGAGTCCAGAACTTTTCAGGCAGAATTCTGTAGGTTTTCAATTGTCATTTAGTCCAGTGTTTCGGCCGTCATTTATAGATCGTTAATCCGATTGACGTTCTCTTTTAGTATGTTATAGTAGACATCCATGCTAATCATTCGGTATATAACTCACCCCCAAATTCCTCACCAATTAGCGCCAGTTTTAGTTCTTCCAGAGGGAGGTGTAAAAACGTTTCTGATAACATTTTTGCAAAACGACCTATAACCTTTCTAAACCATATGACATGAACAAAAACACTTTGTAATGAATGTTTAGGTTTCTAATGATCATATTTTATGAAATTCATGATTTGTGCTTGAATCCCTTGTGTTATATAATAACTCATTATATCTATAATGCCTCTGTTTTTAGGGGGGAACGAACAAAAATAGAGAGATGAAGTTGTAGATGAAGGATTGGGGATTACCATGATCCGTGATGCTGGTGACATGTCTTTTCCAACTCAAAATCACGAGCAAAATCTCTATGAGGCGATTGTTGGAGAAAGCACTCCGAATGGTGTCGTTGTACAAAATGCTGATATGATAGGGACAGTTCCAGTTGAGTACCCGAACGTTGGAGTTAACTTTGAACTAGATATAAGATCCACCATGTTTTCAGACGGTTGAAGAATTGGATTTGTGACCGAGAGTTGTTCACCCACTGTGGTCGCCAGATTGTTAGGACCTAAAAATTGTTCATAGGCAAAACAATATACTGTAGAAGTACTTTCCTTAGATTCAGAAATCAAAATCGTACATGGCAAGCCTAAACCACGATAGTAGCCGTTCCGTCCTGCTTCGATCATAAGGAGAGAAAATGGGTTGATCTTAGGGGAAGGAAGCGACGAAAGTTAAAGGAAGTATATGTGATGAACTGTATGTAGAATTGTAGGACTATTGAGAAAAATCACAGAGCTTATGAGGATTGTAAACTTGTTGTGTTTCTGAAATGGGCTAAGGAACCTATTTATAATAGTTGAGATTCCACACGATTCCTTTTAAAGTAGTGGAGTTGGTGAAGATATGAAGAAGTGGAAGTCGTGGGGATAATGGTATAACCGCCCTGGAATCTTCGGGAAACCATTACTCCATTACTCAATTAACTGCTCCAGCTTTACCACTACTTTGTAACTTCTAGATCATGGGGTGTTACCACGCCACATGTTGCTATAACCGCCATACAAAAACCCCATGAATAATCCCCTCATGTAATTGTTTTGATTTCTCATAGAAGTTAGTGGAGTCCTGGACTTAAAATCGTGAGCAAAGGATAATGTCGGCACGAGCAAGCGTGAAGGGATAGCCCTGGCACAATCGAGGACAAATAGGAAAAGGGATAGCTACAGCGCTAGTTGTGGCACTAGCGTTGATGGATCCAGCGCTGGAGCTAGCGCTAACGGTGCAAGAGATGGCTAGCGTTGGCCATGACGCTAGCGCTGACAGCTCCAACGCTGGAGATAGCGCTAACGTTGTTGGCTCCAGCTATGATAGCTGGAGCTAGCGCTAGCACCGGTAGGACATGTTTGGCGCGTGTTTTGTTGGTATTTTATTTTATTTTTAGCTTTTTCTAGCCTTTTGGCACACATGTGTGCTACTCATTGGTGTTGGGAGTGTGACTAGGGTTTTCCAAGGCTAGCACTTGGTAGTGCTATAGTTATTGTTTATGTACCTCTAGTTTTGATATTTATTAATGTCGTGGCCATATTTATGCCATGTTTAGAGTTTCTCAATTGTATGAGATTTATTGTTAGCATTTTATGCTTAACTTTTATGCAGTTCATACAAAACATTTTCAAGAGATTCAGCCATGGTAGTTTGCAACTTGAAATTATGCTTGATGCAAACTCTGCAATTAGTAGTATGCATCTAATTAACGTTTTTATTCATGTATGACATAACCTCTATTCTGAATATGCAGTTTTGTATAATCAACGTATTCTGATTAATAAAAATAGTTTATATAAATGCACATGAAATAACGAGATTTTAGCTAGGTAAAGCCCTGAAATTTTGGAAGTGCATAAATATATAAAGAGTTATGGAGCTATTGCAGTTATGAGCTGGATATGCATTCTCAATTCTCTTGCGAAATGTAAGATAACAATATGTATTTATAACTCTGATGCCGAGTTAGAATTTTTTTACCTATTTATTTCATGCTTCTGCAGATGAGCAAAATCAATATTACGATTTTCTCCCTAGTTAAAAATCCACCATCAACAGTGGTACAATCGTCTAAGTGAGTACTTGTTAATTCAGGGTTATGTGAACAATCCTATATGCCCATGTGTTTTTATTAAAAAAGCAAATACTGGATTTGCTATAATTGTTGTATATGTAGATGAAATCAGTCTTACTGGAACTCCTGAAGAGCTCTCCAAAGCACAAAAATGCTTAAAGCAGGAGTTCGAGATGAAAGATCTCGGTAAAACAAAGTTTTGTCTTGGTCTACAACTTGAACATTATGAGGGAGGAATTCTTGTTCATCAGTCATCGTATATTGATAAACTTCTCAAAAGCTGTAATATGGACAAATCGTATCCGTTTAGCACCCCGGTGGTTGTAAGATCTCTTGATCCTAAAAGAGATCTATTTCTCCCTAAAGAGGAAAGAGAAGCATTCCTTGGTCAAAAAGTGCCATATTTTAGCGCCATCGGTGGGTTTTTATATTTAGTTAATGTACTAGACCTGACATTTCTTTTGCAGTAAATCTGTTAGCCAGGTATAGTTCTGCGCCAACAAAGATACATTGGGTTGGAGTAAAGAACATTTTCCGTTACCTACGCGGAACTATAGACATTGGACTGTTCTACTCAAAAGGCCCAAAAGACTGCTCGAAAATTAAGGGTTACACATATGCTGGCTATCTATCAGATCCCCGCAAAGCAATTGCCCATACAGAATATGTCTTCACTAGCGGTGACACTACAATTTCATGACGATCTTGTAAGCAGAGCATGCCATCTACCTCCTCAAATCACTCTGAAATAATATATTTACATGAAGCAAGTAGAGAGTGTGTGTGGATGAGATCATTAATCGAGCATATCAGAAGTTCTTGTGGTCCACCATCCATTACCGGCACGCCAACAATAATTTACGAAGACAACTCAGCTTGCATAGAATAAATTAAAAAGGGCTACATCAAGGGTGATAGAATGAAGCATATTTCGCCAAAATTATTTTATTCTCACCACCTCCAAAAGAACAACGAGGTTGATACCCAGAAGGTACAATCCTGCGAGAATTATGTTGATCTGTTCACCAATTCATTATCAACAAATCTCTTCCGGAAGCTGGTTTATGGAATCAGAATGCACCACATATACAAGCAGACAAATTAATAGAGATTTTGTTGAGGAGGAGATATGGACTATAACGCATTGTACTCTTTTTTCTTCGTCAAGGTTTTTTTCCACTGGGTTTTTCTTGTCAAGGTTTTAACGCGACAGCATATGCGTATCCAACACTGTTCTAAGATTTTTCTTTGTTGTACTCTTTTTTTCTTTGTCCAGATTTTTTTCCTAATAAGTTTTTACCGATAAAATTTTGACGAGACAACGTCTTTATAATAGTAATCACCCAAGAAAAAGTGTTAAATGACGTGTTCATTTAACATCGTGGATGACTCACCTTATCATTTAACAGTGTGGATGACTCACCTTATAACAGATAAAGGACAATATCTTAGGAACAGGTGTACTAATACGTGTCTTACTTTTGTTCATCGCTCTTATGCAAAAGGGTTTCTATATTTTAATCCGATGAAAATGAAGTAAGAAAGTTAGTAATATACCTTCCTTTTAATTCAACTTTTACGTATATTCAATACATTTGGTTACATATATAAACAAACAGTACACCAATAATCACTACCTTTGGTACTAGTACTCAAATTAACCTAAGCTATACAGATATACAATGTATTTATTTATAAAGTAAAATTATCCTAATGCACCACTAATCATCAACCTTAGTGCTTATTAGCTCATACCATTATAAAGTGGTTAGAACTCTGGCATAATTTAAAAACTAAGAAATAAGTCTGGTTGTTTTACCTATACATATCAGGGTCATTAACAACATGAACTTCTGAATATGAGCTCCACTCTACAACACAGAAGCTTATTAAAAATGTATGGAATTATGGTATGTTAGGTATTTTTCTGGTATAAAATATAGATATTAACTATAGTCGTTTATTAATAATAATTAAACGTAGATCATCAATTTGAGGTGTTGTCCATTCATTGTAGGTTATATTGATCCGGTATAATTTATTATGTGGTGTAAATGAAGTGTAATATTTTTTAAACACAACAAGCAATGTGAATGTGAGTTTTCTTTACCCCGGAATATTTGCATTGATCAAACTTTGCCGAATGTCCTCACCAAAGTTGCTGCATCACGAAGCCAATGGAAAACGAAGGTTCCATCACCGCTTGATATATGAACTTTATTTGTCTAGACTTTAAATATTTATATTATAAATATTTATTTTTGAAGTTTATATTAAAAATATTTTTGATAGTGTCATGAAAACAATTGATTGGTGAAAATTATTTGAGTTCTTTTTTTTCTTTTTTTTTGTTTGTAGGGAATGAAGACCTTTATAATTACTTAACCAAAATATATATCAGCTTTTATATCTATTTATTATAATAGGAAAAGTAAATGCTCAATGTTTTATTGTTAATAAAATCTTATATATCATAAATTAGATTTATATACCAAGATAATGTTTTTAAGTAAAACTCACTAGGAGAATTTATTAATTAAAAAAAAATTAAGTGAACAGAAAGCTAACATTTGTTTAAAACAAAACAAAAAAAAATAAAAATAAAAAAAAATAATAAAAATAAAATAAAGGATCAGACGTAGGAAAGAATACACTTCAAAACTCACTCTAAACGTTTAATTTGAAGACGTAGTGCATGAGATTCTAAGTAAATCCCTTGTTTTGGATTAACGTTTTTCTTCTTAAGACCATGTGAAACTTGCTGAAAACCATCCACAGAGGGAAAACTTTATGTTGTTATTTCTTGAGTATCCTCCATCACCATGTTCACCAATGTCGGCGACGATGCAAACATTGGATAATCATTATATTCACTATTTGTATACTTGATGATGATATCATATCAAAAAGACCAAGTGAGATCTTTTTTCTCGGAGGCTAGGGACCTATTTATTGGAGAACATCCATGTCCCGGTACTTCTTTGAGGGTTAAGTTACAAACACTATAAAATAGAAAGCTTACATAGGGGCTTCCATCTTGATAGAGGGGCTTCCTTAGGATTCAGGGTGACTAAATAATTCGTTAGGGGTATCCTAAGGGCTATGTTAAATGTCCATATTACCCTTCAATCTATTAAAACCTAAACAAAACAAAACCTTTCTAATCTAATACATTTTTATTTCAATTCAAACCCTTTCTTCTCCAACCCAACCGTATATCATCCTTCTCCATTTCAACTTTTTTTCTCCATCGAAATTCCTCGTCGATTCAAAAAATTCTTCGTCGATTAAACTCTAAAGTTCGGGATGAAGAATCATACTAAAGGTGTAGAAGGTAGTAGTGATGACAATCAAAATCAAACTTTACAACCTAATCAAAAATTGAAGAACAAATCGGTGGTGATAATCAAAATCAAACTCCGAAACCACAACAAATGGTGTATATAAGGTATTCAACAAAACCCATGTTATTCTTAGAACCCTAAAGTGATTGATTTTCTTTTTTGATTGGTGGAGTTGTAAAAAAAATAGGTTTCCAGAAACATTTACGGTTGGGTTCGATTGGAAAACCCAACCGTAAATATATGTTCTTCACGGTTGGGTTCGATTCGAACCCAACCGTAACTGGTTTCTTTTACATTTTACGTTTGGGTTATTAAAATACCCAACCGTAAATAAAAAGGAAGGAGATGAAGGTGATATTTTACGGTTGGGTTTGATTCTGAACCCAACCGTAAACAATTTTGCACTCAAAAAGAAAAAAAAATCTTACGGTTGGGTTTGATTCTAATTGCCAACCGTAAATTATTCTGCATATGTCAAAAATTTTGTGCTGAGGATTATTTACGGTTGAGTTCGATTGTCAATTCCCAACCGTAAATTCTCCTGGATAGTTTAAATTTTTTGTTGATGATTATTTACGGTTGGGTCGGATTGTCAATTCCTAACCATAAAGTCTCATGTGTAGGTTAACTTCTTGTTGTTGATTATTTACGGTTGGGTTCGATATGTGTAACCCAACCGTAAAGAGTTCTGAATTTTCAAATTTTTGATTGATTGCTTGTGTTGAACTATTTGTAAATTACCTAACTTGTATTGCTTGTATGTTGTAGGAATAAGGATAGAGCAAAACTCAAGAAGAAGAGGGGTAATAATTTAACACCAATTGATCATACTCTAACCCCTCGCCACGGAGTTCATTTAGGGGTAGATAATAGAGGCTTGACAAAGAACGATAAGAAGAAGAAGAATTTTGAGGTAGGGGGTAGTAGCTTTACTCAAGAAGTACTACCTCAAGAGGAATATAATATTTTACAAGACTTCAAACATCTACCGGTGTTCAGTGGAGGTGCGCTTGTGATTAGAGAACCACCACAAGAGGAACATTGTGATGAAGAAGAGACGGACTGAGAACACTTTGTCGCTCAAGGAAAAGGTAAAGAAATTGTTGTTGCTTCTACTCAACCTCAAGTGAAGGAAAAAAAGACAAGGAAGCATCCAGAACCGAAAGGGAAGCATATTCCCAAAGGCAAAGACGTGTTGTTGCCTAAGAAGAAGAATGGAAGACCTTGGGGTGAGGCCCCATACAGGTATCTAATATTATTTGGTTATCCACATTCATGGGATTCCAAAGTTGCTGAGACTAGGGTATTAAACTAAAAAACTTCTCTTGTTTTGTTAAATTTCCGTTTGTTTAACTTCAAGCTAAAAGAATTTGTTTTTATTCTTTGTAGGATCATACGCAGGCCGTGAAGAAATTGGTTCGTCAAAGGGATCAACATTGGACGTTAGCTGAAGAATGTATGGCCGTCCAAGTTCTCATAAATAGTACAGGGTTAGCTTCCGGAATTACCAATTCTATGTTGGAATATGACAGTGTTACCTGCACAGCCTTCAGGGAACGTTATTGGCCTGAAACCGATACGTTTCATCTCACATTCGGCGAGATGACAATAACGGCGAGATGACAATAACCGAGGAACTGCCAGCCTGGCTTACCTACTTGCCAACCTTAGAAAAACTTCGAGGGTTAGGGGAACTGAGATTTCCGGGAATACTGGTCTTCTTCAGGTAATTTATTGTGGAATTTCAATGTTTAAATTCAAATTTTTTTTGCGCATTATCTTATATTAATATTTATTATCTTCATAGGCATGGGTCTATGATCACTTTCCGATCCTGGCTCCTAAGACGGCGTGGAGTGGTGATTTTACTGGACCTACAGGAAAGAAATTCAGATTCACCGGTACTCAGTCAAAGCATAAAGAAGTGCAGATAGCAAAGAAGAGAAGTGAAATTGATGCTTTCACCGTAGAAGATGTGGTGTTTGATCCTTATGTGAAGATTGATATATATGATAATGGATTAGTAGAAGATTTACGTCAATTATCGGACGTGTCAGGCTACAACGGCCTTTGTACCATCCGTTTGGGTTCGTGATGTGCAACCCTCGTCGAACTCTCCGCCAATATGGCTATGTCCAAACCAAGGTAACAATCAAAGCCTTTAAATTGTGTGTGAATGACTCCATGATCGAAGGCCCAAGCATCGTGCTCAACTACATCCCAACGCTTTTGGTCGCGGTTAGGAACAACCGCCATCAACCGGAATACCAAATCCAAAGAGAGGAGGTAAATCCATCTCTGGGCACAAAAGAGGACGTAGAAGATTACTTGGATTGGTATCGCCATTTTGGTCATCCAAATGTGATTAATATTGATCCAGAATCTATGAGAATACTTCAAAGAGGTCAAGGAAACAACACAAGAGATGGTGTCATTGATGTTTGGAAAGGCATATTTCAATTTGGTACGTAAATTACTTATGTTATTAATGTTTTTAAGATTTATTACTAAAGACTCAACCAACATTTATTTTCATATGTGAATAGAAAAATAACTTCAAAAAGAAAACACTTGCATTGGAAGAGTCTATGACTCTATGCCTAAGTAGAGGTGATGTGATGACGTTTGAGAAAATAAAAAACCTGCAAGACAAAATGAGGAAGCTTCATGAATCAAACGAAGATGAGACAGTGTGAAGCTTAAAGAGGAGTAGAGCCGGTACAATATATGCGACTACTAGCCAAAGAGAGCCGCAACCTAGTGATGAAGAGACACATGATGAAGTCGAGGATGTGCAAGGTGGTGCTCGTACTCGTGGCGGTCGTGTTGGTGCTCGTACTCGTGGCGGTCGTGCTGGTCCTCGTACTCGTTGTAGCACGAGCAAAAAAAGAGTTCGGGGTGGTGATCGACATACCCCTCCTCCTTCCCCCTAACTCTACGTTGATTATAACAATTGCATCAAACTTAGGTTGTTTTTTTTTGTGGGTGGATTATAACTTCTTGCGAAAATATTCATATCTCAATTTAGTTAGAATGTATGAGAAAGTTTTTATCTTAAATTGGTCTAGCTAAATTTCATGTTTTATTTACAAATATTTCAAGTTGGAAACCAAGCAAAAGAGAAATCAATTCAAAAAACAAAACAACTGATTATTTACGGTTGGATTCGCAAGTCCATACCCAACCGCAAAACTATCAGTATTATAATTCCCAGAGTTACGGTTGGGTTATTGAGTCAAAACCCAACCGTAAAACTGACATTTTTTTCATGCCAGACTTACGGTTGGGTTTTCAGCCAAAATCCAACTGTAAATATGGATACTAATTTTACGGTTGGGTTGGAAATCCCAAACCCAACCGTAAATATTCCTGGATCATTAAAAATTGTATTCTAGTACTTTTGTTGTTTTCGGTTTTGTTTGTTTGAATGACCTAATTTACCTTCAATCTAGTTAAAATGAATGAATAAGTTTAAAATTTTGATTTTTAAACCCCAATTTGACCTTAAACTCAATGCTCCAAAGGATGTTTTACGGTTGGGTTGGGAAGCCCAAACCCACTCGTAAATATTGGCTGAAATCGGTTGACAGATTTACGGTTAGGTCTGTAGGACCGTAACCAACCGTATAGACCTCTATGTAAAAATAAATTGGTATTTACGGTTGGGTTTGTTTGTTAAATCCCAACCGTAAATTATCCCGGATGGGAAAACTTTTTTTTGAAGATTAGTTACGCTTGGGTCCTATGCTACAACCCAACCGTAAAACTGTTACGATAGATTATTCCATGAAAATACGGTTACAATTAGATAAGGATGAACACATAACCGGAATTGTTAGTTACGGTTGGGTACGATGGTGAAAACCCCAACCGTAATGTTGCCTGAATCACAAAAAAATTCATACTTTTTTACGTAATTTCATCAAATTTGAGCCGTAAAAAGATCAAGAGTTTAAGTTCGAGGTATACCTGACTACTGTGGTTGACTGAATCAAAATCTAGGGTTTTAAAAAAAAAACCTAAAAAATTTTATTTCACTTCTTCTACTTTTTCTTCCCACCAAACCAAAAAGAAGAAAAATTTGATTTGATTTGATTTGAATAAGTATAAGATTATTTTAGATTAATTATTATTAGCCTAATCTATTACCTAATTAGTTTTACTAATATTAACTAATCAGGGGTAGTTTAGCCATTATGAAAATATCATGGATAAGGGGTTTTTGAAATTCCCTTCAAATGTCCCTATTTTGTCTTCACGTGGGAAGCCCCTCTATCAACTTGGAAGCCCCTATGTAAGCATACATAAAATATTCTAACACATGAGTTGGACATGTAGCCTTACAAATTAGCCGGATGGGCTTTTAGATAATATGAGAATATAATATCCACATTCTGCCTTTTTAAGATTAACTTTAAAGAGTTTTTCGGTGGAAATTTTATGTCTTCTGGTGCGTGCTGTTGCAGAGGCGGTGGTATCTTCTTACAAAGGTGTCTTAAGTACTTTCATGTGGAGGTGTCTTACGGAAGTATGTTCATGCGGAGATGTTGTCTAGCGTTATGTCATTGCGGAGAAGTTTTTTGGCGGTATGTTGTTGCCAAAATGTATTTCGTATTCCCGAATCATTGCATACGTTTGCCTTTTTAGGGGAATAATGTCTTTTTATAATGCATAGAACATAAGTTCAAATGAAAATGAAACAAACTCAATATATAACGTGGTTCAGCTAATACGCTAACATCCACGGGAAAATATGGTATCTTATTTATAAACACTTACTTTGTACACATGCTAATATAAAGAATTAAAGAACTTAAGTTTAATAGAGTTCTTCACCTAGTCTTAGCTTTTTCCACTTCTTGATTTTCTTTCAGAGTTTTTTCTCTCTTAGTTCTCTCTTGTTTTCTTTTTAGTTGGTGGTCGGTATTTATAGCAAAATATGATGGGTCCCTTTTCCTTACTCATTCTTATCTCTATTTGACTTATTTGATCTTATCTTAACTTTGGGGCGCAGCTCATTTTACTCCTTCCATGATGCTTCTTGCTAGTTCCGCTTGCTGACGCAGCTCCTCTTTGGGTTGAGCGATTGTTGGTCCTTTGTCTTTATTATGTGGATGTTGGCATGTGTGACATATGGAATTTGACGTGGAGCATATCTATTTTTGCAGGACTAAAATTTATAGTGCGAACGTGATAGGGCGCAGATGATTGTGGAGCGCAAGAGATAGCAGAGCGCGGATGATTGTCTTGGCTATTAATGATGTTTTTTCTTGTAACTTGCGTTCTTTCCACGTGTCTTATATGCATTAATCTAGTCCGACTTTTATGCTTCCGGTGTCAGTTGATGTGTGACAGATGTTTTATTGTTGTCTTCCTTTATCATTTATTTTGCTCTTGTATTTCTCGGTGTTTCATAATGTGATACTTCCTTCTTATGATATAAACATGTGGAACTGATGAATTTATGTCCGTACAATTTCCCCCCTTTTTGTCTTTTGGATTTCTCTCCCATGTGCCTAGAATTCAAAAAGGCAAAAAGTAATGATGACCGTTGGGTTTTGTGCCCCTAATAAATTTGAATTTCGGCGGTTTCATACGTTTTCAAGAAGACACGTCGTTTGGATTCGTGCCTTTTGAACTCCTCTTCGCAGTCATGTCAGTTCAATGGTTCAGTATTTAAGAGGAAATCTTGTCATTTTCCCATTACTTTTCGCTTTCCAAGTTTGTAGTTGATTGCATTTCTGATCTTTTTCTGTCTTCTTCTTCTTAAAGTCTTTATTCCTTAAACTTTTTGAGATTCCTTGTTTGATCAAGGTTTTTACTTCCCAAGATCAAATCTTCGCTGATTAACTTCATATTTTTTACTGGTGAGATTGTTAGACTTCTTCTGTAGAAATTTTTACATGTTAATTTTTCTGTTAAGTTTTGTATTATTTTATACTGTTCATCGTTGTAATCTTGTTTCTTCTTGTTCTGCAGATTAATCATGTCTGGAAAAGATAGCAGTCGTGCCCCCAAACATGCTTCCCACGGTGACCGACATTCTACTGGCAAGAAAATGGATGAAGGTAGGCCAGTGCATCCCAGGAGAATTCGCAGCCTTGCTCCGCCTCATGTTAGGTCTACTACCAGAAGTGACCGGGTTCATAAGCTTCTTAGCTTTAAAAATATGGATATTGAGGAGTTCAAAAGGAACTATGGCCTTCAGGACTTTAATGTTTCCCTTTATAACTCTCCTGAAGGAGATAAGATCTCCTTGAATATGATTCTGAGTTTCGATTACTCTCCCATGAGACTGCTGGTTACTACTGGTGCCATAGACGCGGGATTAAGGCTTCCCTTATACGACAGTCGATTCCCCTATCAGTTTGAAGTCCTAGCTAGCCGTGGTCTGGCTAAAAATAGCACTATGCGTTCAGTTGCACAGTACAACGGAAACTGGTGGAGAATACTGGATGAATGCAGCATGCGCAGTGTTGGGAAAACCAACTTCACCTGCTATACACCTAATCATGCGAACCGCGTCCATTACACAGTGGAGAACTTCCATTTGTCCTATACTGATTCTTTTGCTGATAAGAATTATATGAACTGGAGTGTTGGTCCTGGACGCACGAAAGGCGATGTAATCCATTTGCTGGATGATATTGATGCTACGAAGATAAATCTCATCCCGAGAACAGAGGAATCCTTGACTGAAAAGCTGCGCAGGGACCATGATTACCGATGGTATCTTACTCCAGTGGTGATTGAAGGGCCCTGGATTTATGGCCAGGCTTTAGAAAGTACAGTGTGGAGCCTTCAGGAAAACTTCCCCTCCTATTGTTCGTGGATATTGAACTTCGACGGATTTAATTTCTCTAATGGTGATGTCGTAAGTAATGATTTTTTCAATTCTCCTGATCTTTAAGTGTTGCGTAAGTTTTTTTCTTAAATTTTTTTTTTACGCATCCTCCGGAAGAGAAAGAAAGTTTAAAGACCGATGTAGGCACCAAGCGTAAAGCTACTTCTCCATCTAACAAGGTATTGCTCTGTCTTTTATTGACAATGTACTCAGAACGTTTAAATTGCGTGTTACTAATTTTCTTGAAAATGTTAACAGGGTCAGAAGAAAATGAAGGCTACTCCTCGTGCTTCTTCTAAGAAGGTGGCTAAGGCTAATCCTCCTCCTAGCCAGCCTATTTTGATGATAGAAGGCGGCATGGTGCAGAACGCAACTCTGATAGCTTCTCGTCCCGCTGCATTGGGTGATGTTGCAACTGAAGCTCCCCAAGTAGAAGATACTGAGTCTCCTCTGGATGCAAGCTCCATCCTCTCTATTTTCTATCTCATTCTCATTTGTTTCAAGTAGATGACATCGTGCTTTCTGAGTTCGTGGATGATTTGGCTGACAAGGAGCAAGCTGCGCCCCTGACGGAGTTGAACGAAGCTGTAATTGAATATGCTCTTACCAGGATGGAGACAGTAATTGAAACTGAAGTTGAGCATGCTTCTACTAAAGAAGACGTAGATGCTAATGTAGCAAATCCTTCTCCAGCCATGGTTGCCAATGTTGCGGATTCTTCCCTTTAAGAAAGCGCAATGGGTACTATTGGGAACACAGAAAAGGTGGTCTTCCGTTCTGAGGAAGAGGTATATTTTACTTCAGTTACTAGTGGAAAGAGGGCTTCCCGTAGGGACAAGGGTAAGAGCGTTTGCGAAGCTGATAATCTTGTTGGAAAAGAAGAAGATGCGTTTGATTGGTTCAAGGAAAAGGACCTGCTTCTGATTCCTAGCGACGCTCAGCCAAAGCCTACTGATTCTGCTTCTGGCCAAACTAAGAGCGGACATGCGTTCCGTCCCTTTTGACATGGTGATGAAAGCATGGTCAAAGGATAATGCAAGTGAAGCTTGCCCTTTTGACGTCGAGGTGACCTCCACCCTTGCTGAGGTCCTCGCAGTGGAATACGGAGCTGTATACGCCCGTCCGCAGCAGGCTCTTATGCAGGTATATTTTCTCATAATTCGTTTGCTTATTGATTCTTATTCCTTTATTTCATATCCTAATGTTCATCTTCGATTTCGCAGCTTGCTTATAATGAGATCTGCTCTCTGATTGCATACAAGTTCTTCCAGGCTCGCTCACTGATGATGGAGGATAAACTCAGGAGCACTGAAGAAGAACTTGATGAAGTTAGAGCGGAGGCTGACACACTTCGCCTCCGACTGTCGGAGAGTGGCACTGCTGAATTAAAGCAAGAGAATAAAGAGCTCCGACAACAGTTGTCTACTCTTCAAAGCCAAGGTTACAATACTTCATTTTCTATGTTATTTTATTTTTCTTTAGCACATATTTGTGATTTTCTTTTTTGGATCAGAGGGGGATTCAAATCTTGTTATTAAACTACGGGCAAGAACCACATCTTTACATGGCATGTAATGAAAGCCGCCGAGGAGAATGTAGAGTCAAGGAAAATTTCAATAAACTGGTGGATGAGAGGAATAAGATTTTCATTACGTACATCGACGGAGCATGCATCTTTGAAAAAAGACTTTATTAGCAAAAAGGAGGAATTTGATGCTGCTATTTTATGTAATAATGACTGCGTTGCTGAAGCCATGGTGAAAGTAGAAAAATTAGAGGAGGAAAATCAAAAGCTTTGTGTAGAACGCAAAAGTATCCTTGCTGAATTTTCTCGATCTAGGTCGCAGCATGACTCCAGACATTCAACTTTTGTGGCGCAGCTCATCAAAGAAAGAGATAACGCAGCTGTGGAATCTCATGATAGAGGAAAAGCTCTTTCGGAAGCTCAAACTCAAGTTCGCAGCCTCTCAGATAAAGTTCTTCATCGAGATATCGATATTCAACGTTTACAAAGAGAAATTGTTAAACGAACTGAGAAGATCAATTTGCTGCGTGATAGAGGATTAGCAGATGAAGTTGAGATTGCGCAATATAAACAAGATCTCGAGCAATCCACGAAAGATTATGCTAAACTTCTGAGTGAATTTGAATTTCTTGATCTTTCTAATGATAAAAATGTCCTGGATTTACAAAAGTTTGAGTCCCTTGCTATAGGTAGTTTATTTTATATCAAAAATTTATTCTTACTTACTTTTTACACGGTCTAACAACCTTTTATTTGCTATGTAGATTTTGAGGGAAAGTTTAAGGGAGCTGCTTCCAAGGTTGAGGAGTCTGACAAAGAGTTGAAGAAAGTTAAGCTTTTGTCCGCTAAGGTTGAGAAGGAGCTTTCTGAAGCTATTGACAAGCTAAAGGAAGTAAATGAGCAACTTGGAGAAGCCACAGCTAAATTGGTTGAGGCGCAAGACTGAATTACTCAGATTACTTCCAAAGCGGAAGAAGCAGATGTTAACTGGCAGACAGATGTCAAAGCTTATTCTGATGACTTGGCCATGGCGGAGGAAAAACTTGCGTACTGGAAGAATCAAAGCTTCTTTGGCTGATAGCAGGGCTTCATCAGCTGATAGTAAGATAAAAACGTACGAGGATACGCTTATTGGTTCACGTGAGAAGATGGAGTATATTAAAGTTGAGACAAAACGGGGTATTGCTCTGGCGATTAACAATACCCTTGATAGGGTTGCGAAGGATGGTTGGACCAAAACCTATCCACGCAGGGTGGTTCCTGAGCCTGCTCCCCGTGCTATTCCTGCTTCAGCTTCTAATCCTGCTTCAAATGTTGACCCAGCTCCTATCAATGATCCTGCTTCTTAAAGTTCCTCTTGTATCTGGCTGCTGCTGCGTATCAATTTTGTTCTTGTAAACTGTCATGAAATATAAATAGAAGTAATTATTTTCTAATATTCTCTTCATACGTTTGACATTTTACTTTTGTTCCTGCAATAAAATCATAAGACAAATTGATTAATGAGTATATAATTTGAAACCTCAAGGATTATTGTACCTTGGGCTCCTTTTGAGGGTACGCTTCACATAGTAATTTCTCTCTGGCCAAGAGGAAATTACCTATGTGGACCCTGTTACTTGATATAATAATTAATGTTATATAGGGTATCTCTTGCTAGCGGATGTACCCAATAGTCAATATTCAAGACTTTTACATGGGTCTCCTATGAGATTTTGCCTTTATTTGCTTTACCCCTTATGAGCACAAATTACTATACGATTGCATAGAAAATTATGGATAGTATGGTTTAAGATATTGCACATTCCAAGGATGTCGGAAAACTTCTCCATCCATATTTCGTAAATAATAGGATCCTTGTCCCGCAATGTCCTATATGATATAAGGACCTCCCAAGTGGGTGCAAACTTTCCTGCCTTTTTATTCTTTTGATATTCCGGAATTTGTCGCAATACGTACCGTCCTTCAACAAAATGGCGCAGCTTTACATTTTTTTCATATTCACTTGCTAACTTTCTTTGATAATTCTCCATCTTTTGTAATGCAACTTCTCTTCTTTCTTCCAGATCATCCAATTTTTCAAGCATTAAATCTTCATTTAAATTCCTTTTCCATGCCTTTGTCTTGGTTGTTGGTAATTTTATCTCTGTTGGTATGACTGCTTCTGCCCCATAGGTAAGTAAGATCGGTGACTCTCCAGTGGCAGACCTCCTTGTGGTGCGATAGGCCCATAGAGTGTTATGAAGTTGCTCACACCATCGCTTGTGATGCCCTTCCAGAGTCTTCTTGAGATTAAGTGCAATTGTCTTGTTTGTAGCTTCATCCTGCCCATTGCTAGGGGTGTTCATGGCCGGTTTCGGTTCGGTTTTGTGCCAAACCAAAACCGAAACTGGCAAGGTCGGTTTTCCAATTATTTTTCCATAACCTATCCGTTTACCGCCGGTTCGGTTTTCTCTCGGTTTCGGTTTTTTCCAATGGGTTTCGGTTAACCGTTTGGAAAACTAAAATTCAAAAAAAAAATAATCAAAAAATCAAAAAAAAAAATCAAAAAATTCAAAAAAATTATTTTTTTAAAAAAAAAGTGGATTCTTCCATAACTAGAAGAAAATTCTTCCATAACTAGAAGAGAACTACGGTTAGAAAGTTAGGATGGGATTATATATCAAGGGTAATGAAGGGTTCAGATTAGATATAACAAAAACTAGATCAAGGGTCTTAAATAGTCGGTTTTCCATGGTATAACGGTTTGGTTTTTGGCTAAACCAAAACCGAAACCGTGGCTACCGGTTTCCATAATTTTTTTCCATAACCGTTCCATTAGTAAACGGTTCGGTTCGGTTTTGGCCAATTCGGTTCGTTTTTGGCGGGTTTTCGTAGAAACCCGTTACCATGTACAGCCTACCCATTGCTCTGGGGGTAAATTGGAGTTGACTTTCTGTTTTGGATATTGAAGGCTTTAAAAAGCATGTTAATATTTTTTTCCTGCAGCTGATGTCCATTGTCTGAAACTATTTCCACTGGGATTCTAAATCTGCAAATTATGTCTTCAAACAAGAATTTGAACACATCCGAGTCTCTAATGTGCGCAAGTGCCCTGGCTTCCACCCACTTGGTGAAATAATCTGTTGCTACAATTAAGTACTTCCTTTTCCGTGTTCCTTCAGGTAGGGGTCCGACAGTATCTACTCCCCACTTTGCAAATGGCCATGGACTAAGTATTGAATTGAGTTCTGTTGCCGGCGCTCTGATCTTCTTAGAAAAACGTTGACATTCTTCGCATTTTTTGACCATATCTTCGGCATCCTTTTGCATTGTGACCCAATAATATCCCTGCGTTTTTGCCTTAATGGCCAATGATCGTCTCCCTCTATGATTCCCAGCGTCACCATAATGTATATCTGTTAAAATTCGATGTCCTTCTGGTCGCGATACAAACCGAAGTAGTGGTCCCATGAAGAACTTTCGGTACAAAATACCATTCCTTAATTGATAGTTAACAGACTTTTATTGTATTTTCCTTGCTTCATTGGCGTCCGCAGGCAATATTTGTTTTTGCAAATAATGATGTAGCGCAATCCTCCAATCTTCTTCTACGCACCTATCCTTTGTTTTTTGGGGTATATTTGCGTCATTCTTTGTGGCCGGATCCTCAAGATCTTCACTTATTTCATCTTCCATATTCTCAACTGCCCATATTTTAATTGATGGTTCATAAATGCTTCCAATTTTGACGGCATATGTATTCGGATCCTTGATCATTGAGGAGATAAATGCTAACGCATCTGCATGACGATTCTTATCTCTGGAAAAATAGCGAAAAATAATGTTTGGAACTTGGGATGCTAACTTTTGCACGAGGCCTTTGTATTCAATCAAGTCTTTATCAATTGCTTGATATTTTAGCTCAACTTGTCGGATTATCAATTGTGAATCACTTTTCAACCGTACATCGGTAATTCCTAGTTCAATAATTAGCCGGAGGGAATGAACTACAGCCTCGTATTTTATTATATTGTTGGTGTGCTCTCCAAACTCTAAACGAAAAGCATGTATCAATCGCTCCTCCATGGGTGTTGTTATTACAATACCAATTCCTGACCCCTCTTTATTTCGGGCTCCATCAACAAAAACTTCTCATCTCCGAGAATTGACAGGGTGTCCCGAGAGTCATCCTCTTCTACTCCTGGTAACCCCTGGATTTCAAAATCATCATCTAATGGAAAATCTGCAAGAAAATCCGCTAAGACCTGGGATTTTTGAGCAGTTTGCATTTCAAAGAGAATGTGAAATTGTTCCAACTGAGCATTCCACTTTGCAATTCTTCCCACTTTTCCTGTATTTTTTAATACTGATTCCAGCGGAGCCTTGCTTGGTACTCTTACGTAGTGCGTTAGAAAATATGTGCGCAGCTTCTGCGTAGCAAATACCATTGCTAATATTAACTGTTCAATCTTGGTATAGTTCCTCTCCGCAAGGTTGAAAGTCTTGCTAATGTAGTAGATTGGTTTTTCCACCTTATCATTTGTTCGCACCAGTACTGCGCTCACTGCATCTTCTGTTGCATCTATATATAGAGCCAAGATCTCTTCAGGCTGCGGTTTCTGTAATGCTGGTAAAGTCGTAAGATAGATTTTGATGTTCTAAAAGGCTTGTTCGCAGTTTTCATTCCATATAAACTTGCTTCCCTTCTTTAGAGTATCAAAAAATGGTTTGCACTTATCTGATGACCTTGCAATGAATCTGTTAATCGCAGCATCCGTTCAGTTTATGTACCTCCTTAACATTTCTTGGGGATGGCATATTTACAATAGCCTGTATTTTTGGTGAATCGACCTCAATTCCTTTTTTCGTGACTAGATAACCCAAAAACTTCCCTGATGTAACTCCAAAGATGCATTTTTCCGGATTGACTTTCATTTTGTACTTGCGCAAAGCTTGGAAAATCTCCCTCAAGTCTCGTAAATGATCCTATGCCATCTTTCTTTTTACCAGCATGTCATCTACGTAGACTTCCATATCCAAGGTTTGAAGATTGCATCCACTAATCGTTGGTAGTTGCTCCTGCATTTCTTAATCCAAACGGCATTCTCGTATAACAATACAATCCTCGCGGGGTAAAAAACGTAGTATGCTCTTGATCTTCCTCGGCTAGTGCAATTTGGTTATATCCAGACTGTCCATCCATAAAAGAAAAGGCTTCGTGTCCTTCGACAGCATCTAATAATTGATCAATGCTTGGAAGAGGATAACTGTCTTTTGGACATGCTTTATTCAAATTGGTGAAGTCTATGCAAATTCTCACTCCTCCAGTCTTCTTTGGGACTTTGACCATATTTGATATCCATGTTGGGTAGCGCACTTCTCGAATGAATCCTGCGTCCATTAGCTTCTTCAATTCTTTTTCTACTGGATCATGATATTCAGGTGCTACTTTTCGCATCCGTTTCCAAAATGGTATAGTGCCCGGATGTATACGCAATTCATGTTGAGCAATGCTTGGGTCAATTCCTGGCATGTCTCCTATTTTCCATACAAATACATCTGCATACTCTTCGAGTAAACTGATTAAATCTTGCTCCCTTTATGAGCTCATCAGGGTCCCAATTTTAATTGCCTTTGGAAATTCTGGCGTTCCAATGTTAATGTTCTTGGTTTCCTCTACGGCCGAAAAAGCAGATTTGGGGGCTCCTAAGAATGTGGGATCCCCCTTGAGCTGCTATTGCGAGGTTTCACCCCTTTTTCTTGTTCCTAACTCATCTCCTTTGACTACAGAATCTCTTCCTTCTTCTTTACTTGACTTGCTGGCTGCGACTTCAGACAAATACTGATTTATCGCTCCTTCCTTCGCTTGGACTTTCGTTTCTTTCTTCTTTGCTGTCACTTGTTGCGCTCTTTCTTGATTTATGTGTGCTTCCGTGAGGGCGCACGTTCTCGCCGTGCTCTAATCTCCTTTAATTTCCATTTCTCCCTGAGGCGTTGGAAATAGCAAGTATTGATGGTACGTTGATGCGACTCCTTTCAACTGATGGACCCAATGTCTCCCGATGATGGCATTGTAAGGTGAAGGCGCTTCTACCACACTGAACTTTGTTGCAACATTCAATGGCTCAATCATTATTTCGAGTGTGACTTCTCCTCTTGGTTTCGATGCTACTCCATTGAATCCATATATGGTGTAGCGAGATGGCTCAAACTGATCTTCTTTCAATCCCATTTTCAGAAATGTGTCATAGAACAACACATTAAGAGAACTTCCTCCGTCTAAAATCTTGTGATATTCCAACCAGACACAGGCAGGGTGAGAACCAGCGCGTCATTGTGAGTTTCTACTTCTTGATCTACCTCTTCTGCTGAAAATGTTAGTGGGGAAGCCATCCATTCTTCCCATGTTTTAGTGATCCTCCCTGCAACTTTAAATACTTCATGGTTAATTATTCTCTTGTGCATTTTCTTGTCAATTGCTGCGTTCATCGATGATGGGTTTGATTCCGAAAATAAAATCATATTGATAGTTTGATTGTTGTGGGGGATATTAACAGCTTTCCCTTTATCAAGCTTTGACAGTGGTGCAGGTGATTGAATGAATTCTTTTAACTCCCCAGCGTCAATCATCCCTTGAACTAGTAAAATTAAGTTTCTGCATTGATCGGTTGAATGCCCCCTATAGCAATGATACTCACAATATACTTTTGAGTTTTGAGTGTTCTCTGGTTGTCGATCTTTTGTTGGTGGTCATTGGAAGTCTGGTCTATTTTTTATTATTTTTAAAATTTCAGAATATGGAGTGTTACCCTCTGTCCGTGGACGCTTCGGTTCACTAGTTTCAGCTTATTTGGAAATCTTTTCCCTGACCCGGACGATGGTTCTATTGAATTTGTTCTTTTTGCATTTCCTTCCTGTTGCGATATTATCCTTGGACATTTCCCCTGTATGTCTTGCAGTATTGCACATGTCTCGATTATTTCTCTAAGGTGTCCCTCAGTTTTCGAGTTGATATTATGAATATCAACAAAGAGCTGGCTTTTTCGGCTAGCTATTCTCCACTTGTAATTGTTAATGACAGTATCTGGTTCAACATCTCCAATTTCCTGGAAGATTGCATGCCACCGTCTGTATAGTCATGAATTGATTCTTATGGCCATGAAGCGAGTGAATATAATCTATCCAATCCTGAGTCAACGGGTCTGTTGTACATGTATGCTTCCAAAAAAATTCGAATTAATTGCGCATACGAGTGAATAGAACTTTCTTGCAATTTATCATACCATGCCAGCGCCAATCCCTTCAAACTTGACGGGAAACATCGGTACATTACATCATCTTCTTGCTCCCAACGCACCATGATTCGGTTGTAATATTTCAAATGTGGGGTCGGATCCCTGGTACCATCATAGCATTCAAAAAACAGGAGTGCTACATTCTCGGGGCATTGGTGCAAATGCTAAATTTGGTGCCAATGGCATTCGCCTGGCTTCCTTTAACACTTCCTATATTCGCCCACCTTCTTTATTCTTTAGATTTCTTATTTCTTCCCTCATTTGCTCCATAGATTCAAAGCATTTTTGCCATTGATCATGTTGTGGTCCTGGGTCTGCCCGATTTATCCTTTCTTGTCCAGGTTGCTGCGATGTGGATCTTAGTACCATTCTTTGATATCGATTATTTCTTTCTCTTGTACCTTCGAATCTACTGGAACTGACTTCTTTTCCCCGTGTTCTTGTGGCAGCTAGTTCTGTATCTCGCTGGATTGTTTCTTTCAACGTTTGATTTTCTTTAGTTAATCGTGTGATTTGTTCAGCACAAGCTCGTTGCTCTTTGCGCACCTTACTCATATCCTCCATTAAATTTTGTATATGATCAATAGTGTTCTGAGTATTCTCCTGAGATGAAGGACGATTATGCTCATTATTGTTTTGATTATTCTCCTGAAATTAAGAATAACCCCCTGAATTGCTTTGCTGACTCTCTGGATTATTTACTATTTCTCTTTGTTGAAAAATTCCTCTTGCGTAACTCTCTTGATTTCGTTGGCAAATAGGTGGTTTCCAAGTCCATGCCCAATGAATTTTCAGCTTGTGACATGTTTTCGCTTTGTTTGTCTTTCTTTCGTAATGTTCTATTTTCTTCTAATACCAATCCTCTGCTGCTTTCGAGAATTCCCTTGGTAGTATTCTAAAAAGTTATATGATTTCAAAAAACTTATTTATTCAGCCAAAGTATAAGTAATTCAAACCAATTTTAAATGAAGAGATACTTCGTAAATTGAATAATTCTTTCATTTTCCTTGAATGTACACAAATTCATTTGACAAAAACTCATTTGAACTTAACCATCTCATTTTTCGGGGTTCGAAATCCCTGTATCAAAACTCTCTCTTTCATTTTTGTTTATAAGGTAGGATAAATCCTTTACACATCCCTGTTTCTAGCGCCAAATTGTGACGACCATTTTTGGGGTCCTCACAACCAAAAACTTAAGTTGTTTAAAAATGACGTTTTTCGAAGTGTAATTGATACAGAGAGATTATAATGCAGAGAACATAAGTTCAAATGGAAATGAAACCAACTCAATATATAACGTGGTTCAGCTAATAATCTTACATCCATGGGAAAATATGGTATCTTATTTACAAACACTTACTTTGTACACATGCTAATATAAAGAATTAAAGAACTTAAGTTCAACAGAGTTCTTCACCTAGTCTTAGCTTTTTCCACTTCTTGATTTTCTTTCAAAGTTTTTTCTCTCTTAGTTCTCTCTTGTTTTGTTTTTAGATGGGGGTCGGTATTTATAGCAAAATATGATGGGTCACTTTTCCTCACTCATTCTTATCTCTATTTGACTTGTTTGATCTTATCTTGACTTTGGGGCGCAGCTCATTTTACTCCTTCCGTGATGCTTCTTGCTAGTTCCGCTTGCTGATGCGCAGGTCCTCTTTGGGTTGAGCGATTGTTGGTCCTTTGTCTTTATTATGTGGATGTTGGCATGTGTGACATGTGGAATTTGACGTGGAGCATATCTATTCCTGCAGGACTGAAATTTATAGTGCACACGTGATAGGGCGCAGATGATTGTGGAGCGCAAGAGATAGCAGAGCGCTGATGATTGTCGAGCGCAAGAGATAGCAGAGCACGGATGATTGTCTTGGCTATTAATGATGCTTTTTCTTGTAACTTGTGTTCTTTCCACGTGTTTTATTTGCATTAATCTATTCTGACTTTTCTGCTTCCGGTGTCAGTTGATGTGTGACACATGTTTTATAGCTGTCTTCCTTTATCATTTATTTTGTTCTTGTACTTCTCAGTGCTTCATAATGTGATACTTCCTTCTTATGATGTAAACACGTGGAACTGATGAATTTATGTCCTTACAATGTGATTATATGAGTTATAGTTTATTAACTTCTTCGTCCTTCCTTTCTTTTTTTATCGTACATAACTTCACTTTCTCATATTATAATGACCATTGGTTCTAAGATGTAATCTTTTCGAGTTACTGCTATTGATGTCGTTGATGTTGTTGGTAATGATAGTGGTGTTTGTGTTGCTACTCCGTCTTGGGGTGCTCGTGAGTCTTCTTGTGCTTTCCTTCTATGCATTAGATTTAGTTTTGTAAATACTAATAGTATCACCCTTCTCTCATTTTATTTGGATCGTGAGGAACCTGTAAGTGGTGTCGTTGAGGAAGAACTTTTTTGCCCGATGAGTTAAGGTGGTACTTATGCTAAACATTCCTCTGATCAGGATTGTCCTTTCCCCTGATCAGAATTGTCCTTCTTAGGAGTTTGAATATGGTGTATCCCTGAACAATTTCCTTCCTTCAAATGGTTTATGTCGTCGTCATGAGCCTTATCGGTATATTCAATAGTCTTCTACTCATACTCTAATATTTTTCTCTATCTCATATTTCATGTATCTGTTTCTAAGTATTTATCCCGTTCTTTTGTAGGCTGAATTCGACGATGCTTGTTATCGTTCTACACTCAAGGAGTATGATGTTCTTGTAAGGAAGGATTAAGTTTTAGAGTCCTATCATGATGTTGTTGTTGCTCGTCAGGAATATGCTCGAACCCGTTGCTCTACCGTTGAGAATGCATACGTGCATTCTTCGTGAATGACCAACTTGCGTGCATGGACTGCTTCCAAGGAAAAGACTCGGGTGACTCGGGAGAATGATGATGATGTTCATATTGAAATGTACGAGGAGAATACGTAGGCGCGTCGACGATGAATTCATATTCTCGACATTTGTTCTTTGTAACGTGGTTATTTGTGTACCCTTTGTCCTTCATCTCTTCCTTAATGTACTCCGCCCCTTGGCAGTATTCTTGATTTTTGTCTATCTTTGATGTACTGGTAACCTTTCTTTGAGAATGTTTTTGCCTTATAAGATATTATCGGTTGATTATTTATTCATGTTTGTTTTTTCTGCTTCTGAATTGTTGCATGCGTTGTTTCCCGGATCTCCTGATACGTTGTTATCCTTGGTATTGTTCCGGTTATGCTTTCTTGGCTATTGACTTCTCGTTTTTTCTTTCCGTTGTTCTTTCCCCGTATCGTTGAATGGGTAACACATTCACGTTTGAAATCCATTCCAGATTGGGCAGACTAAATGTCACTTAGTATCCCAATAAGTTGTTTATCTTGCCACATATAAACGAGAGATACCAAGTACCCAAAGATGGCATTCACGTTAGCTAGTAATCGTACTTCATTATATCCACATAGTGGTTGGTATATTTCCTTTCCCGTCCACTGCAACAGGGTGTCTCACTCCTCTTCACGGTGACCTTCAGAGACAATTGGACTTTCTACCATTTATTCACCTGGTGGACTTACTGTACCGGCGCCCCATATTGCGCTGATTAAGGGACATTACTAATAGTTTATTGGGAAAATAGGTCTATTTTCCAAGATTCCCTAAGATATAGTTCTAGAGGACATGTAAAAATAAAGAACGTGTGAAATGGACACAAAAAAAACAAGACAATTATGTCCATCATCTTTATATTTATTTATTTTTATCCTTTCTCTCTCCAATTTAAAAACAAATCACAAAAACATTCATAACTTTCAAAAAATATATCCAATTTTAATAAAACTTATATTTTGGAAAGAGATTTAAATTATCTACAAAACAAGATTCATTGTTGATAGTAAATTCAAAAGTATTTTTTCGAAAGAAAATAGTTAGGATGAAACTGGTTGCATCCTGAATTAAAATAAAATAAAAAAAGTTATTCAAAAAATAACTTGGATGAAACTGGATGCATCCTGATTAAACTAAGAAAATAAAAATATTCGAATAATAGTTAGGATGAAACTGGATGCATCCTGATTTAAACTAAGAAAATAAAAATATTCGAATAATAGTTAGGATGAAACTGGTTGTATTCTGGTTTAAAATAAAATTGAAAAAAAATATTCGAAAATAGTAATGATGAATCTGGTTGCATCCTAACTTGAATTTGTTTTCATCCATGTTTATACTAGTATGAAACTAGTATCATCATCCTAAAACACTCTCAAAAAATTGGTGCATGCCTCAAAAGTGCTTGAGAAGAAGAAAATAAGCAAAAAATAATAAAAGAGGAAATCTGCAACGTTTTTCTGGTTTTAAAGATTAATTGTTGCAATGAAGCTGAAGATAAACATTGCAAAACTGAAGATAAACGTTGCTGATTGGTTGAAGAAACCGTTGCAGCTGAAGATAAACGTTGCAAAGCTGAAGATAAACGTTGTTGATTGCTTGAAGAAACCGTTGCAGCTGAAGATAAACGTTGCAAACCTAAAGATAAACGTTGCTGATGGGTTGAAGAAACCGTTGCCTTTTCTCTGTTCTTCACGTCTTCTTTAGCAGCAGCAACACATAATTTTTCTGAATTGATTTTTTTTTTTGCTCTTTTTAGCTTCCTGATCTCGACCCAACCTTCCTAACCTCTTTTGTGACTCAACCAAACCTTTTTATACACCACATGAGCAAGAATTATCTAAGAGAATTCCTCCCTGGAAGTTCATGAAAAAGAAAAGTCGACAGACAATGGTATAATCAATAACATGATATATGCACTTTGATCATTTCTTTCCTCTAGTTGGTCGTCTTGGCATCCAAGAAAATAAAGATGATAACACCATCTATGTCTATATCAACCGCAAAAGACGATGAGGTGCTCAAAAGGGGATCTGGGTTCTTGGCTTCGTTATTAAACGAAGTGGTTAACCGTAACAATGACGAAATGATGATAGATTCAACATGTATGGGTCTTTTAGTCTACTTTGTAATAATTAATTTTATTAAAAGATAAATTTTTGGATGAAATACCTAATCTAGTATATTATAGTAGTATCTAAGTGATTCATGGGTATTAAAAAATATCTAGTTTTATTTGTTTTATACACCCATAAATAAAATTTTAAGGATTATTAAATGAATTAACTATTGTTTATTGTGAACAAAAAATTGATTGTTGGTGTTGGGGCTGATTCTTTGCACCTGAAATACCTGACGCACATAGACAAAACTTGGGTTAGTTGTATAGACTTAAAGTTAGCATTAACTTTTCATGTGTTATGATTTTCTTTTAAATTCTTAGTGACTACGAATAATGGCTATGCGCCAAATCAAAGGAGGTTGTGCATGATCAATGGTGTGAATTGAAATTATAACACATGCATCGTAAGGTTAAGGTTTGTCACGACGGATCATGCTAAATGATGAAATGAAATATATTAAGATTATAACACATGGCCCTAAGGTTAAGGTTTTTTACGACGGATCATATTGAATGATAAAATGAAATGAAATGAATTGAAATTAAAAAGCATCCGCCGTAAGGTTAAGGTTTGTCATGGTGAGTCATGCTAAATGAAATAAACTGAAATTATGATGCATATGTCGCAAGGTTAAGGTTTGACATGCTTGAAAATGGAATAAGACCAAATAAAATAATAACGCATCCGTCGTAAGGTTAAGGTTTGTCACGGCGGATCATGTTTAATAATATGAAATGAGGTAATACTTTTGTAAAAATTGTTTAAATATTCCTATACAAAAAGAGTAAACACAAAGAAATGCATCTCTCGATGGGTTTCCCTATTTGATCATCACCGTCACTATCTAGATTCTGACGATGAAGAAGAAGAAGTCGATACTCCAGAAGAAGAAGTAGATGTTGCTCTTAGAAAATCCAAGAAGAAGAAAAGGCCTCCAGTGCATGCTCCTGAAAGATATGATTGGTGCAATGCCAGAGTTCTGATTCAGTTTCTAAAGCTATTCTATGAATCAACTGTTGCTTTTTCAGCTTCTACATATGTTACTTCCCACTCTTTCTTATTGGAACTCGGTACTGTTCGACAAGAATTAGACGATTGGAAAAATAGATACGAGGATCCTTTCTTAAGTCACATGGGCGATGTAATGTTGCTCAAGTACAACAAGTATTGGGGAGAATATGAAAAAATGAATTCGTTGATGTTTATTGCTGTACTTATGGATCCACGAGAGAAAGAACAAGGATTATATGTGACTGTTGAAGATTTAATTGTGCATTACGACCCTGTGACAAAACAAAGAAGGGTAAAAGCTTTGGTTGATAAAGTTAAGAAGGATTTTGATGAATTGTTCGCGGCTTATAAATTAGAATATACAACTGAAAGTGTGATATCTTCATCCGAGTCTATAGGTAACTGTAGTTCTACTTCTGCTCAAGTTTCTTCTGTTTCTAACAAGGCTAAGTATATGGAAGGAAGAAATAAACGCAAAAACCAATTGAGTACTGTGGAGGATCATAGAAGATCTGAGGTGGAAAGATACTTGGCTGAGCCTATCTACTCTCCGACCAATGAGGATTCTTCTTTTGATATATTACTTTGGTGGAAGATCAACTCTGCGAGGTTTGACATTTTGCCACTCATAGCCAAAGATATATTTGTTATACATGTTTCTTCTATTGCTTCTGAATCAACTTTTAGTACCGGAAAACGAATTTTGGATCCTTTTCGAAGTTCCTTAAAGCCTAGAACACTTGAGGCATTAATTTTATTGCAAAATTGGTTACGTACACCAATTGACAAAGATTCTTCTAGCCTTGGAGTCGAGGAGGAGGAGGTTGATGTTCTTGAGTCGGGTATAATTTTTACTTCATGGATCATGGTTCTTAACTTCATATACTATTATTACTATTGGTATTTTTAGTCTTTTTCATTCTAATTGTTCACTTCTTTTGTTGCAGAGCTATTTGGTAACCTTGCTGCTTCTTCCATCATCATAGATGACGATTGATTCCTAGTCGGTGACCTGGATGGTGCTGCTACTAAGATGAGCTTGTTTTTGTTGCTAGTTGGGAAATGTCGTAGAATTGCATATTAAAACTTTAATGTTATTTTATAATTTTGAATGTTGGGACTTAGATTTTAAGATTATCGATTGTTGGTTAAAATGGTTTATCAGGTGGCGCGCGTGAGGATCAAAAAAACAGCCAAGTTCATGAAAAAAATTTGCATCATTTCTGGGCGGGTGACCCGCACCCGCCCGACTCTACCTTCCATATGGGCGGATCAGACCCAACCCGACCCGAGGACCAGGCGGATCGGGTGCGGGTGAAAAAATTTAACTCGCCTTACGGCGGGTCGGGTACGGGGTGAGGTCAAACCCGACCCGACCCACCCGATGTACAGCCCTACTCTCAACTATCTCCTCATTTTCTCTCATTCTCACTCAGGTATCATGTCTATAGGTTTGATACTATAATCCCTCAATTCCCCTATATATTCATTCTCACGTAGTAGTGGTCCCATATGTAATAATGATTAGAACGAATTAAGTAGTTTTCTATGTCTAATTCCATCTTTGCATGAAGTTATAATTCGACTTGCCTTTCGATTTGGGTTTGATGTGGTTATTGAGAAAAACCATGCTTGTTTAACACTATAATTTGGGTTTCTATGGTTATGTGAGAAACCACCAGAAAATAAATGATACTCTTTCCATTTCAGAAAAAGGGTTACTATCACTTTTTCATTTTAGTCTAAAAATAGGTTAAAATAAAAAAGTGATAATAACTCTTTTCCTAAAACAAAGGTAGTATAAGTTATATCAGCATCACGTCTCATAGACCTGGAAAACTCCAATATTCCATATTCTTATTACACTGAATCTGAATCTGGGTTAGAAACGTATTGTCCCTATCACATTCTTCCCATTGATTCTCTTTATTACTCTATTTTTTAGAAAGCGATAAAATCTTCTTCATCCAAACAACTAATCTTGGTGGAAAAGCCAGCCAAAAAGGATAGTTTCCTCTTTCTATTTATATCAATTTACCGCATTTTCTTCTTCCAAAATATTAAAATCTAAAAGAAAAATTCTTCCACTCCAACTGAATCACCTTTAAGGTTAGTCTAATGTCCTCAAATTCCTCGTTGTCGCTTCCTTGCTATATCTTCCTGAATAGATAGCTCTCGATTTGGCTAAAAAACTCTGAATCAAAAGATTAATGGTCTTCTTCATTTATCTTCTCTCTTTTCTTCAATAAATCTATCTTCTCGCTCTTCTTCACTAAATCTTTTTCTCTTCTTTTCTTTCAAAAATATTTTTCTCGATTAATAATTTATTGTTATTTTATTTATTTAATACGACCTCTGTTTCAGGAAAAGAGTTACTATCATTTTTCCAAATTAACCTATTTTTAGATTAAAATAAAAAAGTGACAGTAACACTTTTCTAGAAACGGAAAAAATATTATTTTTCTCTTGTCTCCGTGTCCATCTCTTTCCTTTCTATTCAAGAGGTGAAAGTAGTAATGGTGAAAACGTTGCAACAAATGTGAAAAAGGTGGTACACATTAACATAATTAAGTTAAACTCCAAATTATTATTTATTTATTTATTTAATGAAATTTCTCTTAAAATCTATCATATATGACAAAATGAGAATTCATCCTATAAAATATAAAATGTCATAAAATCTTAGAAGAACTGTCATAAAATAAAGTTTATTCTAAAATGAAGTAGGAAAAAAAAGAAAAAAAGTTTTATTTTGAAAAAAAACTGCCACAAAAGGGAGTGAATTTCGGAATATGAACGACAAATGAAGATGAAGATGTAGATAAAAGATGTAGATAAAGAGAATTCATCCAAAAAAAGAATTCATTCTTTAAAATGAAATGTCATAAGAGAAAGAGTTCACTAGGAAAATAAACTGCAATATATAGAAGAGAATTCATTCCTGAGAAAGAACTAAAGTATAAGCAAGTTCATTCCAGAATATGAAATGCACTAAAAAATAAAAAAAGAAGTAGAAAAAGAAAAGTTCATTCTAGACGTTCAATTTTAAAAATGAACTGACATTTTTATAAAGTTTAACTAAAATTGATAACATGAAGATTAAGACTTTGAGTATTTTTTTATTTTTACAATGATATTATATTTACTGAATAGATCTCATCGAAAGCTAACCAATATATAAAATTTGTTAAATTCCATTTTACAGTTTCAGATGTATATTATTTTGAAGAATAATTTATCTACTTTTACACATAAAAAGCAGTTATGATATTATTTTAAATAATGATAACGTCATCCCGTATTGTTAGGATTAACTAGAAAATATTTAGACCAAAATAATAGAATCTTATATAAAAAAGGACCAATACACTATTGGGACATGCCCACCTGATTAAAACGAAGGACACGCCTTAAAATTAGGATTAAATAACAGTTTTTACAAAAGGCTTTATGATTTTCTCATAATTACTTGTTTACTAATATGTCATCGTTATAAGGAAATTTAAAAATATATTCGGTATTTGTTTTTCCATCATGTTTTTTATTAATAAAAAAATAATTCCATGTTATATATATTTTTCCATACTAATAGATAAGTTTTCCCTCACTATTTAATTTTATCTAGTTAGTTAACCCATCCTATGCACATGTGCCACCAAAAACCAACATGTGTCGTCAAATCTTACACATGCCAACAAAATCCCTTAGGTTTTGAACCCCAAAATCCTTCTTCATCGTTTATGGAATAGATTTTAATCATTATACTTAAATTTTGAAAATCAAACTCTTTTTTATTGAAACACTTATTGAAACCTACAATTGTAACACCATAATACTCTAATTGAACCCCAAATGAAAACGTATGACTTCTACATTATAATTTCTCGTCGGGGCATTAAATTCAAACACCTAAATCATAATTAAAAATCATAGAAAATTGAAAATACAACAAACAACAAAACATCCGTCACAACAAACAACAAAACACTAATCAGAACCTCCCTCATAACAAACAACAAAACATCCACTAGTAACACCTATCGCCAATAAACATCATCAACATTATGCCTGCACAAAGATCACAAACTTATATAACAACAACACCAAAAACTTATTACTAACCGGGTATAAATATCAATTTCCCAAATCCGTGTTCAAATTATTTTCTTCAGCCATCTTCAACCTCCTTTTTTAAACAATTAATTTTTAGTCTACAACGGCCTTCAAAATATTAACATAAACAACTACTAACTAACCTAGGTCGACTTCATAAATCACTGACCTTAGCAAATCATCTCGATTATCTGGTTACTATAACTAAACTTCTTCTTTTTTAAGGAGAAGTGCAAATTCAATTAAAACATAAACATCATCTAAAGAATGAGGATTAAGAGCAGTACAAAGGGAATGCTAGTTTCTCCCCACAACAGCATCCCGATTACAAATGAGTGTACACTTGATAACTATGATCAACGGATGAAAATTCCTCCTAATCTGCCTATATAACCTACAATTAGCTCCCTCCATATGTTCCACCAGATAAAAAAGGGTAGTAAGCTCCATAATCTCTTAACTAAATTCTTAATCTTTCTACTAGACCAATGTCAAATGTCAGATTTTATATCTTCTGCAAAGACCCATTTAACTCCAAGACTTTCTAGATAGTAATGCCAGATTTTTGTTGTTGTTGTACAGTGAAGAAACAATTGTTGATTTGTCTCTTGTTCAACTGGACACATAAGACAAATACTGTATGTAACTTTTCAAGCTCTATGCAGATAGTCTAAAATCGGGGCACCTTTGTAACACAAAGCCCAAACCAGGAAGGAAACCTTTAGAGGAATTCCTGGATCCCACACTTTCTTATAAGGAAATTATAAAAACCCATCCAGATCTAGTGAAGCATAACAATTGGCAACTGTGAAATCGGCAAAAAACTCCCATTTCCTATCATCATTATCAATAGAGGCCATAATAGAGCTAGAGATGTCTCCCAACATATTGATAAGTGCATAATTTACATGTTTTGAGTATCATTTTCTTATACTTAGTTATTATATTTCATGTGAATTACCTTGTATTATTATTATTTTTGTATATTATGTCTTTTGTTAGGTTGCATCTCTAAAAGAAGTGAAAAATACGTGATTTAAAGAAAGAATTTCCAAATACATAGTTAACCTATGTTAAATACAAGATTTCTTCCCACTATGTCAAAGAGGACGAGAAAGTGAAGCCAACGGAGAAAGAATGAAGTCATTCCGACTTCGTATGAAGAAGTTATGAGCAAAACGGGAACCAATGGTAGAATTGTTATTTCAAGGCCAACTACTATAGGCACCCATCGTACATTAAGGGGAAGCTGGAATTCAAATAGCATTAAAGGCACCAGCCATTCTACTAAGGGCTGCCAGATTTTGAATTGTTATAACAGCATTAGAAGTTTTACTCGGGGCCACCTCTTCTTTCTTCTTCCTCGCTTCGGACAGGGAATTCAGATCAAGTTTTTCTGGCTGAACCACAGTTGGGGTTTTCACCGTCACAATCATTAATGGTAGTTGAGGGTTTTGTCTATGGAGTTTGAAACTGGAGCAACCGTGATCGGAAGGACTCACGACAATGAGAATAGTAATGGCAGTGTTGATGATTTTGTGATGAGACGAGAATGACAGTGTTGATGATTCCGTGATGAGAGAGATGGGTTCAAGAGAGAATGAGAGTCTGTATGATGGCAGGTGGTTAATGGTGTTGATCGTGATGGAATTAATGGTGGTATTTGTCGTATGGAATGTGAATGATGGTGATAAACAAGATCTAATCTGTCGATGGCAGTTAATGAGAAAATGGTGGTTGTGATAGTAGGTGTGAATTAGGGCTCGTTGTTGATGTTTGAGCTGATGACTGTAGAACTGAATTTGAAGATGGATTGCTGCCAGATTTAACCGTGATGTGTGATGGCTGATTGATGGTGGTAGAAGTGGAATTGCTCGAGTTTGGTAGTTGAGTTCGAAGATGGGAAGGTCTGAGTTTGCTGCTGGGATGAGATGGAACGCTGCCATTAATGGATTTGAAGAGGACTCGAGCTTGATGCTGTTATGGCAGTGATGGAGAGAATGGTTGTGCTGTGTCCGTTGTTGAGACAGAGGCATGGAGGTGGTGCTGTGGCTGAGAATGGTATGAGCTGATGGTTTCGGTGATTGCTGTGATGTGAAACAAAGAACTCGAGATTGTGCTGATGGGTTAGAAGAAGATAACGTTGTTGGTGACTGCTGGCAGTTTGGTTTTGTGTTTGAGAAGTTGAAACTCACAGAACAACATACAGAACCTAGACGTAGACTTGAAAAAAAAAAAAAAAAAAAAAAAAAAAAAAAAAAACTTCCTACGTCCAGCAAAACCTGGTCGTAGAACTGAGAGTAGAGAAAAAGAAAAACACAGAACTACCTACGTCCAGCAAGACCTGACCGTAAAAAGAAACGAGAAAAAAAAGACCGAGGAGAATTGGCTTTTGCCTGTCAATTTCCCATAACTGACGTGCCAATTCAATTCTAAAAAACAGATTTTGGGCTGGGCTTTAATGGGTTACACGAGCCCATTTATTGATTAATGTTTATTTAAGGAAGTTACTTCACGGTTTTGATTATTTTGAGTGGGTTTGGTGACCTATTTCGACCGGGATTCGAGCACGGACACTTCTATTTTTGGGACATCTATATAAGAGATAATTCACTTCTTTTTAGTGGATCGCTTTATCTTTTATCGCATCTCAAGAAGAAAAAGGAGGGAGCTTTGGGTTTTGGAGATTCTTCTACAAAAACTAGGGTTTGCTTTATTTTTCTACTTATTGTTTTTCCATGGATTTTAAGAAATCCACGAGTAGCTAAACCTTTAATATTGGTTAAGGATATAGTCGGATATCATAAACATGCTACTATATAAATATATTAGTTTTATCATCTTATTCAAATCATTATTGTCTTGTTTTACTATCTATGATCGTCATGTATGATTGTGTGAATGATTGTTTAGGAGCGCTACCAAATAACCACGAATGCATATCTATTGCTAGACTAAGGTTTTAAGATACGAAATTGTTGATGAATCTTGTCATTAGTAGCATATTGTGATTACCAATTGTATTTAAAACCTTTGTGTGATTGCATGTAGAAGCTTGACCTATGTTAAATAGATTATTCGTAGTATACCTATTGCATTGATTAGTCTAATTCATAGAACTTAATGCTCTTAAAGGATTAGACCTAATAGCATGTTGCATTAGGTTGTTCTCTGAGTAGTAATTGCATATTCATCGTTATGGTATGTGATGACATAAGGAATTTACCGAAGTATGCTCTCGGTGGGGTACTCTAGGACTCTTGATAATGAATGATTAAGTGAAAACTCTAGTTATTAGTCAAAGTGCGTGTCTTATAATCGAAGATGAACCCTTAAACAGTACTCTCAACCTATTGATTCTTTTTACTCATTATTTGCTAGTATACTTAAAACACAAAATCCCCCCAGTTTACATAAGTTTTCAAATACGAATAACAACCCATATCTCCCCGTGAATCGAATTTGTTCTTATAACTATACTCTTATTCATAACTGTAAGTGAAAAAACTTGAAATAATTTTACTTGGCTGACAACCGACCACATATACAGCAAATTAGCAACTTCTCCAACTTCATTTTCATTTAGGCTTCTCCTGAATTTAAAATCCCAGCAAACACCTTCTTTAGAAAGCATATCCAAGACATTATACTTTTTGGTTTTGGAGATCCTGTATGTAGCTGGGAATTCATCTTTCAGAATATAATTACCAGTCTATTTATCCGTCCAAAAATGTATATCCCTACCATTGTGAAGAATCATCTTAGTATTGTTAGAAACATATTGCCCTGCTTTAAAAATACTTGCCCATAAACTGTGCCACATAGATTTAGAAGAGGAATGAGGAAGACAAGAGCCTGTTATACCACCAAATTTCACATGAATTATCTTCCTCCACAAACCATTTTTTTCTCTATATCTCCATATTCATTTACAATATAAGGCCTTATTTACCAATTTCAGTTTCTTAATGCCAATGCCTCCCTTTGACTTAAGTAGAGTTGCTTTGGACCAAGGCACCCAACTCATTTTTCTAGTTGAATCAGAAAAAAACTATAAGAAATTAAGCACAATCTTCTCTATCTATTTTACCAATATCAAGGGCATCTGGAACATATATAAGTAGTAGATGAGAAAGCTTGCCATGAAACTGTTGATCATAATAAGCCTCTTACCTTTAGAGAGGTATCTTTTCTTCCAGATGCTCAACTTCTGTTGACATTTTTGAATGATATCCTCCTATACTGCCTTGTTTTTACACTTACTTCCAAGTGGGGTTTCTAAGTAATTTAAAGGAAAAGTGGTTAATTGCAATCCACAACTATTGGCACACACCAAACTATTGGCACACACCATACTATTATGATTATCTTCAATGCCTACCACAACATTTTTTCTAAAATTTACTTTCAAGCTTGCAACTAACTCAAAAGAAAATAATATGTTCTTTAAGTTAGTAATTTTCTCTTATGAATCTTCAAGAAAAACAATCAAATCATCAACAAATTACAAGTGCTCAATGATTGTTCCATTTGAAGTAACTTTAAATCTAGAAATTAGCCCCATAGGATCTGCCTTTTTTTTAATCATAACTGACATGATTTCTGCAACCAATATACACAGAAAAGGGGAGATAAGATCCCCTTGTATGATTCCTTTATAACTTCTGAACATTTGAGTAACTTCATCATTGATTAAAACAGAAATCTTGCAAAGGAAATGAACCATTTGATCCAACTCGTCCATACATTTCCAAAAACAAACTTTTCTAAAACCAAATCAACACAATTCCAATTTATATTGTCAAAGGCCTTCAAAGTCCACCTTGTAAATCAAACCAGTCTTGTTTACTCTAATTCTAGGGTCAATCAATTCAGCAACAATCAAAATTCCATCATTAATCTGCATATCATGAACAGAAGCACCTTGATAATTGGCAATGATATGACAAAACTTTCTTCAATCTTGAAGCTAGGAGCTAAGAAATTATCTTATAAACTGTAAAACCCCTTATCCTAGAATAGCTTATCCTATAGTGTCTGACTTAGGTTAGTTGGTAGGCTAGTGACTCCCACAAACGGTTAGGAACGTGGGTTTAGTTAGGAATTTATGGGAGGAATCCGAGTAAGACTAGGAAGACTAATTAGAAGTCTCGAGTAGTTAGGGTTATATTCAATTTATTTGGGAGAGAAAGAAACTGTTAAGGGAGATAGCCGGAAACAATACCTGTGGGGAGATTCTGTTAGCATATTCCAGGAGAATTGAGGAGAAGAAGAGAGGCAGACTTAGGAATCAGACTGAAGCCTGCAGGAGAATCGTGGTAGCAAAGAATCAAGTAGGTTTTCTATCTCTTATACTCATTGCAAATTGACTTAACAAATCTGAATCATCTTAGGGAGCTACAGATAATCAAGGTTCATAGTAAGTTTAATTTACGTTTCTTTTCTGATTTTCTTTATAAGCATGACTTGAGTAATGGAGGTGGTGATACTACAGTCTGGGAATAACCACATATGTTAGTTTTCTTCTTGACATGAGTAGTTGCGCTTGTGCACAAGGTTTCTACTTGGTGGTGTTGTCAAATTAGTTGTGCTACGAACTATACAGGACTCCTAGCTATCTTGTTAGTTTTCTACTGATAGGAGTTGCTACTTACACTCAAACGTACTGAATACAAGTCTGTAGAACTGTGACTGATTATTGTTTGTTATTAGTGAAAACAGTCATCCTGTAATGTGTGCATCTCTTTATTAAACTGTTAGATTGTCATGAAATTTGAATATATTTGTGTTATTATGAGTTATAAAGCTACCTTAAGAGTTTCATGAGGATCAGGTTCAGTTTACTACTGCAAAGATTGAATGAACTGAGACTGCAATGTGCTGAATTCAGACTCTGGACACTCAACTGTTTGTATGGTTTCTCAATATACGTATATCGGATTGAGCTGAAATTTTAGTATGATGTTTGTATACATGTAGGTAACCTACTGTAGAAATTTCATGAAGTTCTAAGCATTTTAGTTACCTCAAAGCATAAGAGAATCGTGACTGAATCATGTGTGTTGATGCTGAAAGCAGTCATGTTGTAATGTGTATAATTTTGTAATAAACCGTTGGAATAAGCTGATTTTTGGATATGAGTAACTCATTTTTCTTATGATTCAGATGTATAAATTTCAAGACAAATGGATCATGGGAAGTACCCCAAAACCCCTTGCATTGTTGAATGCGTCTATAGATTTGCACCACCGATAGTTTTAAGGAATGGATTGTATCTCAGAATCCAGCCGTTAGATTGTCCTGTAAGTGACAAGTCTGTAGAGTCACCTATACGTGACAGTTAGTATGTCTGTAAGGTTCTGTCACAACTTATAAGTGTGAGGATCTGTAATGATTACTGTTAGTGACAATTATATGCTGTTACTGTTTACGGTATGCGAGAGTTAGCATAGTATTATTGATTTGAGTAGGAAAAATTATGTTAGACTGTGACAGAGTTCAGTAGACTCCTGTACATACTCACCTGGTATAGATGATGCAATTTTGAGTGTAAAAGTTAGTCAACAAGATATCACTGGGGAGTAATAGTGGTTGTTGTACTTGTATTTCATCTGTTTCAGACTCGTAGTTGGCGCGACTCCCAAATTTTGTTGGGCGATGACCGAGGGGTCTCCTAGAAGATATGGATATATTATCTTGAATGGGATCGACAACACTTATTTCTGACGCACGATTGGGAATTAAGTGGACTACGCAAGAGTTGATACGTGTCATAGTACAGTTAGAGATTGAAATTATAGAGAGGGGATGTCGATTAATTCCGTGGGTGGGAAATCTGTTTTATTACTACTTGTTAACCTCTATTTTTGGTGTCTCCGTTTCTTTTGCAGAGTATGAGGTTCTGTAATTATTTTTAGTCATCGAATCTATTATTTTACCAAGAGATACTCCTATAAACCATTTTCGTATTTTGTCGCCATTTCAAGGATTTTGGGTTTGCTAGGTTATTTGTAAGGTTTATAAGGGTTCGAAAGCTTACTTTAAGTTGGGGTCTGACCCAACTTACTATTATTTTTCAGAGAACGGTGGCCGCGGAGCAACCTAACTAGTAGAACGACTTTTTGTTCCGGAAAGCTACATCATCTTTTTCTTCAAGGTGCTTAAACATCCAAATGTTTTTATAGTTTGTTTTTAAGTCTATACTTCTTTATTTTAAGTAAGATTCTTATCGTTTAACTTATATAACCAACCTGCGTGTCGAAGATAGACTTTTGTTTTAAAGATCTTTTATAACTTTCTTTATGTTTAAATAAGACTTTTTTTAAACCTATTATTTTCAAGAGCCCCACACGATAGCCGGATCTCCATTTGTTGGCTTGAAGGTTGAGTGTGTAAAGTGTTCCATGAGTATGCCACACTTCTATTTTAGGGCGGCCGACCTAGAATTATGAGGTGGGGCGTTACATAAACTCCACCAATGAGGTTAGTTGGTCTAAAATTATGCAAGGAAACAACTATATTTGTCTTGGGTATTAGCTTCAAGTTAGTGCAGTTAATTCTCCAATTAAGAGAACCAGAAGTATCAAATTCTTTAACTACCAACATCAAATCAACTTTAATTATATCCAAAGAAACCTTAGAAAACTTCATAGTGTAACCATCAGGTCCCGGTGCTTTATTAGCACCAAAATGCATGATCACCTTCCTAACTTCCTCTTAGTGAAAGGCATCTCAAGAGCAATAATATCAGCTAAGGAAATAACAGGCAACTCCACATTACCAAATCTTGGCTTAATTTTATGTTCTTCATAAAAAAAAGAAGTATATAAGTTTTTTGATTCAGTGGCAATGTTATGCTTATCAAATTTCAAAGAACCATCAATGATTAAATGGTTTATATTGTTGTAGTTATATTTATAAAAAGCCAGTTGGTGAAGATACTTGAGATTTGCCTCTCTATTTTTAGCCCAAGTTTATGTATCTCTCTGAGCCCATTTTCTTGTTAAGTTTAAAGTGACACAAGCATGAGTAGCTCTGGCACTTTATCTAGCTACCACATCTACAGAGGAAAGTTGAGCATTTTCTTCCAAGATATCTCAAAAGTCAATAAGTTCTTCCAACTGATCAATTCTAAGTTGAAGACCACCAAAAGATATTTTCCAATTTTTGATGAAAAACTTCAAGCCCTGCAACTTCTTGGCTAAAACAAAACTTTCCTTCCCGAATAAAGTTAAGTCTTCCACCAAATTTTTAATTTGGCAATGAAAGAAGGATAATATAGAAGGTAGTTATCAATTCTAAAAGGAGCCTTGAATTTAACACCACCATTACAACATAACAAGATTGGAATGTGGTCAGAGATAAGCCTTTTCATTCTCAATTGGAAAATTGCAGGACAGTGAGAATACCATTCCTCAGAAACTAAGAATCTGTCAAGTCTAATCAGAATTGGAGGTTGCTGTGAATTTTTCCATGTGAATCTGACTCTAGCCATAGGCAAAACTTCTTCGTTTACATGGGTTTTCAGTAAAGAATCAGAAGGAGTAAAAGAAAAAAAAAAACAACGAAAAAAAAGAAACTTCTTCATCTAAGGTTAGGTTGTAATGGTTTAAGCTTTATCTGCATATCGTCGGATCATTCTCGAGATTACTTTTTCATATAGATGGAGATTGTTTCTATTAGTTGCCATTGAATCATTATCGATATTTAAATTTAATCTTTATAAGGAATTAACCACAAGATTACTTTTTCATCTCGATAGAGATTTGTTATGTTAGTGTCCATTAAATCATTCTCGAGATTTAAATTTAATCTTGATAAGGAATTAACCACAAGATATTAGATGATTTTACCATATCAAAGGACAAAAGTGATTTTTTTTATTATTTAACTAGTGGAAAACCCGTGTCATAATGACACGATATTATTGTAAATGCAAAACTTATTTATCAAGGATAATATTTTCCAAATTTCATACTCTCATCTCTACACCATAGCAAGTTGCCAAAAATACTTGTAGCTATCAACAAAATATACATATAGCCTCCCTTAACTGTAAATGCCACACCTTACCATTTGGAATAGTGATAACTGCAACATCAGACAATTTTTTCCCGAAATTCCAAACAATTTTTTTTGGAAGTGCCTGTATTGATGTACACATAGTTTAGTTTTTTTAAGAGGTAGACGAAACAAAAGAAATTTCATAAGGTTACAATACAATTCTAAACTAAACACTTGAGAGAACTTCAATATCTACTTGCTTATCGTATTGCAAACCGGTGTTGGACGACTAAGAATCTAAGGTTGTGTCACACTCGTCCCTTGATCTATGTTGCAAAGATCCAAGTTTATTTTAATCTCTTCATACATAGAAACCCTCAACTGTCTGTAGTAGAAAACTATTGTATCTAAGCTTAAATAAAATGAGTCTCGGGTTTCAGAGACTCATTCCTCTGTAGATTCACCACTAAATGTGTTATTCTAGACAATAAACATGTCGTTAGTTCTATCTTCTCTTAGGTTCTAGTAGATGTTTTCTAGTAATTTTTGTTCTTATCTACTTATTACTTAGAAAAAGTATCAAAAACAACATAAAACATATATACTTCTGATATAAGATGTGAAAAGATGTAGCGTGTTACATAATATAGACTAAAAATCAACTTCTTAGAAGTCTATCCATCTAAAACTATATATAGAAAATGAAGAAGCATGAATTATATATCAGAATATCCACATACAAAATGCTCTTTCGCAGCTGCAACAATCACAATGTCAATATCCACATACAAAATGCTCTTTCGCAGCTGCAACAATCACAATGTCCGCTTCACGGGTGATGCTTTCAAGACCTGGTGTATGAGAGTGGATAATATTCACAGTAGCATCAACTTATAAAAGAAGAAATGACACAGGTTAACTAACTATATTGCCTCTACCAACAACTGCCCTCTTTCCCTTCACACTCACACCACTCTGACTTAGAAGTTCAAAACATACCTGTAAAAACAGAACATCTTTCAAACGAACACAAATAGAAAATCTAAATGAAGAATTAGATTAACACGGTGTTTATATTCTTTCAATAGGAAAAGCTATAATTTTGAGCAATTGTCCTACCCGAAATAACAACAATAATGAAGAAGTAGGAAAGAAAAGTGTAATAACTTTGGGCCACATGGCTGAAACAGGGGATCTCTTCCATGAATAACAACAATAAAGCTACGAAAATGGCAAAATTAACTACGATACAAAGTTTCGAAAGTAGACTAATGCAACAAAATATCATTTGTGATTCTCATCATCTGCTCACTATCATAAAATCTCCATTTAAGAAAGCATAACAAAAAGTGGTCTAATCAAAAGAGATGGCATTGACATATGAAATCCATCTACAAATTAATCAAACCAAAAATTTAACATAAGATTTTGAATTAAAAATGAGTTCACAAACTAAAATTAAATAATGGTATTCTCTTTGGCATTTACACAAACATGCAATGTTCACAAACTTAATCCACACTTGAATGAGAACCTACAAATTTGTTAACAGAAGATGTAATTTCTAGGTTAGTTGTTGTTGTGGTAATTAATTCAATCAATTCATCCAAATCAATCCAATTCAATCAATTCAATCAATTCACCCAATTCCTAATTTAGAGTTTGATATTGAATATAATGTTAAACTGTTAATGGTGTTTTTATGATAGTGGTGTAGAAGGAAGAGAACAAAATTGGTGGTGGTGGTGGTTCCATTGATTAGGCATTTGCAAAAAATACAAACATATAATGTTGACAAACGTTCAAAATAATCAAACCAAAAAATTAACAGAAGAAGATGAGTTTAATAATCAAACCAATACGAAAGTCATGTGTGAGCCAATACGGAAGTAATATGTGAACCAATGTTGAAGTGATTCAATCAATTCATCCAGTTTCAAATTTAGGGTTACATGTTAGATGATGATTGAATATTCAATCAAATCAAAAATCTGAACTCTAATTTGAAATTGAGTAAAGATTATTCGAAAATTTAGAGCGGAAATCTATTTATATGAATTATCATTTTCTGTGATGGTGGTGATGGTGTTAATGGTGGTGGTGGGTATTGATGGTGATGGTGGTGGTGGTGACAACTAAAGAAGATGAAATTGTAGGAGGTATGTAATGGAGGTGATGGTGTTGCTGGTTACAATGGAAGAATAGGTGGTGGTGGTATCAGTCGAAAAAGATAAAACTGAAGGAGGTGGAGGAGAGGAAAAAGAAACTTAAAAAGAGAGGAAGAAACGATGGTTTCATTTTCAGAGATAAAAAAATAAAATTATGTAACTGCCCTTTGTGTTTATGAAATTCAACAAAATCCCATTATTATCTAGGCAAAAAAATTAAAAACACGGAGGGGTATGCGGGTCCATCTCTTTCGGTGTATATGTCGAGTTTGTCCATATCTTTATTACAAATTATGATATTTTCACTGAGAGGAAAAAACATAAAAAAATATTTCAATTTTATGATTTTTGATTGAGATTTTTTGGTTATACCAAACAACACCGCTGTCCTATTTTATTTATTTATATGGTAGATTTTGTGCTAACTAGGTCGTGTGGGCCAACAAACACATAACTCTGGCTTAATGGATTTTGGATGAAAATCTGTTACAAAGAATATATTCCCAGATTACTTTATGACAGTATCATATTACTAAAACGGCCATAATAGTAGGACATATTTCGATAATTTCACATAGTAACCCAAATTACCCAATTAAATGGGTTGTTAGAGGCGGAACTTTTCTCCTTCCTCACTTGACAAACAAAGCTTGTCGCCGTGGACTGCAATATATTACTGCATCTGTAGCACCACATTTTTTTGCCTTTGCTTGTTGCTTCTTCTGGCAACAACAGCAACGACTCAAATGGCAACAGAGGTCTTTGGGGTTTTTATTACGCATCTTTTGTTTTTTCAAAAGGACAGATTGGAGTTGTTTTTCTCGCCAAAATCGTTGTACACTTGTACTTCTTACTTGTACTACGAGGACCTAATAGTCAATAAATAAATCAATTGAGGATATTTCTGTGATATGAGTACTCCAGAAATTGGCTCGTAATTTACTAATACTTTTAACCTTTAGTCAAAGGAATTTGACCACTTAAAAACATCAAGCAGAAAACATGTGTATTTTTTTCTCTAAATAACATTAGTTTTTTTGCCATCTTCTGTTATATTCTAGTCCATAGGGTTTGAATTCATGACTGCTGAGGAGAGTCAAGGTTTCACGATTCATTGAAGAATGCGGGTACGTAGAGAAAATTCCTTTTGAAAAGAAAAGAAAAGGGATTTGGAGCAAAATCAAGGGTGTGTAAAATAATTGGTAAAAAAAGTAGGATAAAATGTCGAAAATGACCATGATAGGTAGTGGAGGCATTCTTATAAAAGAAATCTTAAAAAAAAATAAAAAAAATAAATCGAATCGGAAAAGTCTCCCCTCCATTCTTATAGTAGTCCATCCTGTCCTGTATTCCTGCAGCTGTTGTTGAGCTTCGTTGTCTCTCTCTTTATAATTCTCGGCTGTTCATTCTAAATTCTTCATTTTCTTCTTAGGGATGGCGCCGAGCCTCAGATACCTTCAACTAACTTCAATATCAGGTCACTGGAATACTTCATCAACGGCTATTGTTGTTGCAGAAGATTCTGATGACCTTGCAGATGTAAGGTTATTAGATTCTTATGAGAGAGATGATGGTAACAATGGCGATGAAGAAGGGATGAAAAGAATACAGGTTAGAGTAAGTGGTATGACATGTGCAGCTTGTTCAAATTCAGTTGAATCTGCTCTTCTTGGAATTCATGGTGTTTTAAAAGCTTCTGTTGCTTTGCTTCAAAACAGGGCTGATATTGTTTTTGATCCTAAAATTGTCCAGGTTAGTAATTTACAAAATTGGAATTGTTATTATTTTTATTTCTTTTTGCTAGTTAGGGTGATTAAAATTGATTTTAAGCAGTGTTTATCAATTTATGACTTATTGTGATGATGATTTGGGTAATGTTAATGTTTTAGGTTTGTTTCATTTCATTTATTGGTGTAAGAGATTAATTGCTGTGAGATCATGACCTCTGTGTTGTTTTATTTTATTTTATTATTACTATTTTTTTCCTTCAAGATTTTACTATCAAGTTTGGGGTAGCTCTAAACCTAGGTTGTTTTAATTACGATCCTTTCTGATAGAAGGTCTTAGGTGGTTGTATTAACGCAATCAAATGGTCTTAGTACCTAAATGGGTGGTTTTACCTAATTATTTTGAGGTTAGTAGTCAGTGTTGAAATAAACATTTGAATTTTTGAAAAGTGTGGCCTGTTCTAAAGGCTCGGATGTCTCCCAAGGTTTGCAAGTAACATTTGAGAACTCAGAACAGAGTGGAGGAGCAAAGAGGGAAAGGGTTTTCTAGTGCTTGATAGAAGAAGAATACATTGGTTCTCTGAAATTTCTGTAGCTGCATTTAAATGGAAAAATTGAAGCAATTAGATTAGAGACAGTTAATCTGCTATTTACCTCTTATTCAATTTATTGTAGGGTTATGATATTTACTTCATACGTAGGATTTGTTGCAAACTAGAAATTTTCAATTATTTTTCGACCTTATTCTTTGTAAAACAAATAATGTCATGTTTAACATTGAACTTGACCTTTAATTATTTCCTACAGTTACTTTGTCTTCTCTATCATTTACCGGAAAGATTGTTGCTAGTGTATATGCAGAAGTTCTCAAACAACCAGGACACTGCAGTTCTAGGTTTAGTATTTCAATAGATGTTATGTCAACCATTTACCTCTCTCTCTCTCTCTCTCTCTCTCTCTCTCTCTCTCTCTCTCTCTC